>CAMPDV010000915.1:0-167006 GCA_946699065.1 Loxodes magnus
AAAAAAAGTAGGTTAATATTTGTAGATAAAAAAAGTATATTTTTTGAAGTGTTTTGAAGTGAGAATACGAAATTTTAATATCAGAGTGAGTCAACAAAGTATGAAAAAAAGTAGGTTAATATTTGTAGATAAAAAAAAGTATATTTTTTGAAGTGTTTTGAAGTGAGAATACGAAATTTTAATATATCAGTTAATATTTGTAGATAAAAAAAGTATATTTTTTGAAGTGTTTTGAAGTGAAAATACGAAATTTTAATATCAGAGTGAGTCAACAAAGTATGAAAAAAAGTAGGTTAATATTTGTAGATAAAAAAAGTATATTTTTTGAAGTGTTTTGAAGTGAGAATATGAAATTTTAATATCAGAGCGAGTCAACAAAGTATGAAAAAAGTAGGTTAATATTTGTAGATAAAAAAAGTATATTTTTTGAAGTGTTTTGAAGTGAAAATACGAAATTTTAATATCAGAGTGAGTCAACAAAGTATGAAAAAAAGTAGGTTAATATTTGTAGATAAAAAAAGTATATTTTTTGAAGTGTTTTGAAGTGAAAATACGAAATTTTAATATCAGAGTGAGTCAACAAAGTATGAAAAAAAGTAGGTTGATATTTGTAGATAAAAAAAGTATATTTTTTGAAGTGTTTTGAAGTGAGAATACGAAATTTTAATATCAGAGTGAGTCAACAAAGTATGAAAAAAAGTAGGTTAATATTTGTAGATAAAAAAAGTATATTTTTTGAAGTGTTTTGAAGTGAGAATACGAAATTTTAATATCAGAGTGAGTCAACAAAGTATGAAAAAAAGTAGGTTAATATTTGTAGATAAAAAAAGTATATTTTTTGAAGTGTTTTGAAGTGAAAATACGAAATTTTAATATCAGAGTGAGTCAACAAAGTATGAAAAAAAGTATGTTGATATTTGTAGATAAAAAAAGTATATTTTTTGAAGTGTTTTTAAGTGAGAATACGAAATTTTAATATCAGAGTGAGTCAACAAAGTATGAAAAAAAGTAGGTTAATATTTGTAGATAAAAAAAGTATATTTTTTGAAGTGTTTTGAAGTGAGAATACGAAATTTTAATATCAGAGCGAGTCAACAAAGTATGAAAAAAAGTAGGTTAATATTTGTATATAAAAAAAGTATATTTTTTGAAGTGTTTTGAAGTTAGAATACGAAATTTTAATATCAGAGTGAGTCAACAAAGTATGAAAAAAAGTAGGTTAATATTTGTAGATAAAAAAAGTATATTTTTTGAAGTGTTTTGAAGTGAGAATACGAAATTTTAATATCAGAGTGAGTCAACAAAGTATGAAAAAAAGTATGTTGATATTTGTAGATAAAAAAAGTATATTTTTTGAAGTGTTTTTAAGTGAGAATACGAAATTTTAATATCAGAGTGAGTCAACAAAGTATGAAAAAAAGTAGGTTAATATTTGTAGATAAAAAAAGTATATTTTTTGAAGTGTTTTGAAGTGAGAATACGAAATTTTAATATCAGAGTGAGTCAACAAAGTATGAAAAAAAGTATGTTGATATTTGTAGATAAAAAAAGTATATTTTTTGAAGTGTTTTTAAGTGAGAATACGAAATTTTAATATCAGAGTGAGTCAACAAAGTATGAAAAAAAGTAGGTTAATATTTGTAGATAAAAAAAGTATATTTTTTGAAGTGTTTTGAAGTGAGAATACGAAATTTTAATATCAGAGCGAGTCAACAAAGTATGAAAAAAGTAGGTTAATATTTGTAGATAAAAAAAGCATATTTTTTGAAGTGTTTTGAAGTGAGAATACGAAATTTTAATATCAGAGCGAGTCAACAAAGTATGAGAAAAAGTAGGTTAATATTTGTAGATAAAAAAAGTATATTTTTTGAAGTGTTTTGAAGTGAAAATACGAAATTTTAATATCAGAGTGAGTCAACAAAGTATGAAAAAAAGTAGGTTAATATTTGTAGATAAAAAAAGTATATTTTTTGAAGTGTTTTGAAGTGAAAATACGAAATTTTAATAGCAGAATGAGTCAATCAAGTATGAGAAAAAGTAGGTTGATATTTGTAGATAAAAAAAGTATATTTTTTGAAGTGTTTTGAAGTGAGAATACGAAATTTTAATATCAGAGTGAGTCAACAAAGTATGAAAAAAAGTAGGTTAATATTTGTAGATAAAAAAAGCATATTTTTTGAAGTGTTTTGAAGTGAGAATACGAAATTTTAATATCAGAGCTAGTCAATAAAGTATGATAATAATTATTTTAATTTTTAATGAAAAAAGTATATTTTTTGAAGTGTTTTGAAGTGAGAATACGAAATTTTAATATCAGAGTGAGTCAACAAAGTATGAAAAAAAGTAGGTTGATATTTGTAGATAAAAAAAGTATATTTTTTGAAGTGTTTTGAAGTGAGAATACGAAATTTTAATATCAGAGCGAGTCATCAAAGTATGAAAAAAAGTAGGTTAATATTTGTAGATAAAAAAAGTATATTTTTTGAAGTGTTTTGAAGTGAGAATACGAAATTTTAATATCAGAGCGAGTCATCAAAGTATGAAAAAAAGTAGGTAAATATTTTTAATGAAAAAAGTATATTTTTTGAAGTGTTTTGAAGTGAGAATACGAAATTTTAATATCAGAGTGAGTCAACAAAGTATGAGAAAAGGTAGGTTAATATTTGTAGATAAAAAAAGTATATTTTTTGAAGTGTTTTGAAGTGAGAATACGAAATTTTAATATCAGAGCTATTAATCAAGTATGAGAAAAAGTAGGTTAATATTTGTAGATAAAAAAAGTATATTTTTTGAAGTGTTTTGAAGTGAAAATACGAAATTTTAATATCAGAGTGAGTCAACAAAGTATGAAAAAAAGTAGGTTAATATTTGTAGATAAAAAAAGTATATTTTTTGAAGTGTTTTGAAGTGAGAATACGAAATTTTAATATCAGAGTGAGTCAACAAAGTATGAAAAAAGTAGGTTAATATTTGTAGATAAAAAAAGTATATTTTTTGAAGTGTTTTGAAGTGAGAATACGAAATTTTAATATCAGAGTGAGTCAACAAAGTATGAAAAAAAGTATGTTAATATTTGTAGATAAAAAAAGTATATTTTTTGAAGTGTTTTTAAGTGAGAATACGAAATTTTAATATCAGAGTGAGTCAACAAAGTATGAAAAAAAGTATGTTAATATTTGTAGATAAAAAAAGTATATTTTTTGAAGTGTTTTTAAGTGAGAATACGAAATTTTAATATCAGAGTGAGTCAACAAAGTATGAGAAAAAGTAGGTTAATATTTGTAGATAAAAAAAGTATATTTTTTGAAGTGTTTTGAAGTGAGAATATGAAATTTTAATATCAGAGTGAGTCAACAAAGTATGAAAAAGTAGGTTAATATTTGTAGATAAAAAAAGTATATTTTTTGAAGTGTTTTGAAGTGAGAATACGAAATTTTAATATCAGAGTGAGTCAACAAAGTATGAAAAAAAGTAGGTTGATATTTGTAGATAAAAAAAGTATATTTTTTGAAGTGTTTTGAAGTTAGAATACGAAATTTTAATATCAGAGCGAGTCAACAAAGTATGAGAAAAAGTAGGTTAATATTTGTAGATAAAAAAAGTATATTTTTTGAAGTGTTTTGAAGTGAGAATACGAAATTTTAATATCAGAGTGAGTCAACAAAGTATGAAAAAAAGTAGGTTAATATTTGTAGATAAAAAAAGTATATTTTTTGAAGTGTTTTGAAGTGAGAATACGAAATTTTAATATCAGAGTGAGTCATCAAAGTATGAAAAAAAGTAGGTTAATATTTGTAGATAAAAAAAGTATATTTTTTGAAGTGTTTTGAAGTGAAAATACGAAATTTTAATATCAGAGCGAGTCAACAAAGTATGAAAAAAAGTAGGTTAATATTTGTTAATAAAAAAAGTATATTTTTTGAAGTGTTTTGAAGTGAGAATACGAAATTTTAATATCAGAGCGAGTCATCAAAGTATGAAAAAAGTAGGTTGATATTTGTAGATAAAAAAAGTATATTTTTTGAAGTGTTTTGAAGTGAGAATACGAAATTTTAATATCAGAGCGAGTCAACAAAGTATGAGAAAAAGTAGGTTAATATTTGTTAATAAAAAAAGTATATTTTTTGAAGTGTTTTGAAGTGAGAATATGAAATTTTAATATCAGAGCGAGTCAACAAAGTATGAAAAAAAGTAGGTAAATATTTTTAATGAAAAAAGTATATTTTTTGAAGTGTTTTGAAGTGAGAATACGAAATTTTAATATCAGAGCGAGTCAACAAAGTATGAAAAAAAGTAGGTTAATATTTGTAGATAAAAAAAGTATATTTTTTGAAGTGTTTTGAAGTGAGAATACGAAATTTTAATATCAGAGTGAGTCAACAAAGTATGAAAAAAAGTAGGTTGATATTTGTAGATAAAAAAAGTATATTTTTTGAAGTGTTTTTAAGTGAGAATACGAAATTTTAATATCAGAGTGAGTCAACAAAGTATGAAAAAAAGTAGGTTAATATTTGTAGATAAAAAAAGTATATTTTTTGAAGTGTTTTGAAGTGAGAATATGAAATTTTAATATCAGAGTGAGTCAACAAAGTATGAAAAAAAGTAGGTTGATATTTGTAGATAAAAAAAGTATATTTTTTGAAGTGTTTTGAAGTGAAAATACGAAATTTTAATATCAGAGTGAGTCAACAAAGTATGATAATAATTATTTTAATTTTTAATGAAAAAAGTATATTTTTTGAAGTGTTTTGAAGTGAAAATACGAAATTTTAATATCAGAGTGAGTCAACAAAGTATGATAATTATTATTTTAATTTTTAATGAAAAAAGTATATTTTTTGAAGTGTTTTGAAGTGAAAATACGAAATTTTAATATCAGAGCGAGTCAACAAAGTATGAAAAAAAGTAGGTTAATATTTGTAGATAAAAAAAGTATATTTTTTGAAGTGTTTTGAAGTGAGAATACGAAATTTTAATATCAGAGCGAGTCATCAAAGTATGAAAAAAGTAGGTTGATATTTGTAGATAAAAAAAGTATATTTTTTGAAGTGTTTTGAAGTGAGAATACGAAATTTTAATATCAGAGTGAGTCAACAAAGTATGAAAAAAAGTAGGTTAATATTTGTAGATAAAAAAAGTATATTTTTTGAAGTGTTTTGAAGTGAGAATACGAAATTTTAATATCAGAGCGAGTCAACAAAGTATGAGAAAAAGTAGGTTAATATTTGTAGATAAAAAAAGTATATTTTTTGAAGTGTTTTGAAGTGAAAATACGAAATTTTAATATCAGAGTGAGTCAACAAAGTATGAAAAAAAGTATGTTAATATTTGTAGATAAAAAAAGTATATTTTTTGAAGTGTTTTGAAGTGAGAATACGAAATTTTAATATCAGAGTGAGTCAACAAAGTATGAAAAAAAGTAGGTTAATATTTGTAGATAAAAAAAGTATATTTTTTGAAGTGTTTTGAAGTGAGAATACGAAATTTTAATATCAGAGTGAGTCAACAAAGTATGAAAAAAAGTAGGTTAATATTTGTAGATAAAAAAAGTATATTTTTTGAAGTGTTTTGAAGTGAGAATACGAAATTTTAATATCAGAGTGAGTCAACAAAGTATGAAAAAAAGTAGGTTAATATTTGTAGATAAAAAAAGTATATTTTTTGAAGTGTTTTGAAGTGAGAATACGAAATTTTAATATCAGAGCTAGTCAATAAAGTATGATAATAATTATTTTAATTTTTAATGAAAAAAGTATATTTTTTGAAGTGTTTTGAAGTGAGAATACGAAATTTTAATATCAGAGCGAGTCAACAAAGTATGAGAAAAAGTAGGTTGATATTTGTAGATAAAAAAAGTATATTTTTTGAAGTGTTTTGAAGTGAGAATACGAAATTTTAATATCAGAGCGAGTCATCAAAGTATGAGAAAAAGTAGGTTGATATTTGTAGATAAAAAAAGTATATTTTTTGAAGTGTTTTGAAGTGAAAATACGAAATTTTAATATCAGAGTGAGTCAACAAAGTATGAAAAAAGTAGGTTAATATTTGTAGATAAAAAAAGTATATTTTTTGAAGTGTTTTGAAGTGAGAATATGAAATTTTAATATCAGAGCTAGTCAATCAAGTATGATAATAATTATTTTAATTTTTAAGGAAAAAAGTATATTTTTTGAAGTGTTTTGAAGTGAGAATACGAAATTTTAATATCAGAGCGAGTCAACAAAGTATGAGAAAAAGTAGGTTAATATTTGTAGATAAAAAAAGTATATTTTTTGAAGTGTTTTGAAGTGAGAATACGAAATTTTAATATCAGAGCTAGTCAATCAAGTATGATAATAATTATTTTAATTTTTAATGAAAAAAGTATATTTTTTGAAGTGTTTTGAAGTGAGAATACGAAATTTTAATATCAGAGTGAGTCAACAAAGTATGAGAAAAAGTAGGTTAATATTTGTAGATAAAAAAAGTATATTTTTTGAAGTGTTTTGAAGTGAGAATACGAAATTTTAATATCAGAGCTAGTCAACAAAGTATGAAAAAAGTAGGTTGATATTTGTAGATAAAAAAAGTATTTTTTTTGAAGTGTTTTGAAGTGAAAATACGAAATTTTAATATCAGAGTGAGTCAACAAAGTATGATAATAATTATTTTAATTTTTAATGAAAAAAGTATATTTTTTGAAGTGTTTTGAAGTGAGAATACGAAATTTTAATATCAGAGTGAGTCAACAAAGTATGATAATAATTATTTTAATTTTTAATGAAAAAAGTATTTTTTTTGAAGTGTTTTGAAGTGAAAATACGAAATTTTAATATCAGAGTGAGTCAACAAAGTATGATAATAATTATTTTAATTTTTAATGAAAAAAGTATATTTTTTGAAGTGTTTTGAAGTGAGAATACGAAATTTTAATATCAGAGTGAGTCAACAAAGTATGATAATAATTATTTTAATTTTTAATGAAAAAAGTATATTTTTTGAAGTGTTTTGAAGTGAAAATACGAAATTTTAATATCAGAGTGAGTCAACAAAGTATGATAATAATTATTTTAATTTTTAATGAAAAAAGTATATTTTTTGAAGTGTTTTGAAGTGAAAATACGAAATTTTAATATCAGAGTGAGTCAACAAAGTACGATAATAATTATTTTAATTTTTAATGAAAAAAGTATATTTTTGAAGTGTTTTGAAGTGAGAATACGAAATTTTAATATCAGAGTGAGTCAACAAAGTATGAAAAAAAGTAGGTTAATATTTGTAGATAAAAAAAGTATATTTTTTGAAGTGTTTTGAAGTGAAAATACGAAATTTTAATATCAGAGTGAGTCAACAAAGTATGAAAATAATTATTTTAATTTTTAATGAAAAAAGTATATTTTTTGAAGTGTTTTGAAGTGAGAATACGAAATTTTAATATCAGAGCGAGTCAACAAAGTATGAGAAAAAGTAGGTTAATATTTGTAGATAAAAAAAGTATATTTTTTGAAGTGTTTTGAAGTGAAAATACGAAATTTTAATATCAGAGTGAGTCAACAAAGTATGAAAAAAAGTATGTTAATATTTGTAGATAAAAAAAGTATATTTTTGAAGTGTTTTGAAGTGAGAATACGAAATTTTAATATCAGAGTGAGTCAACAAAGTATGAAAAAAAGTAGGTTAATATTTGTAGATAAAAAAAGTATATTTTTTGAAGTGTTTTGAAGTGAGAATATGAAATTTTAATATCAGAGCTAGTCAATCAAGTATGATAATAATTATTTTAATTTTTAATGAAAAAAGTATATTTTTTGAAGTGTTTTGAAGTGAGAATACGAAATTTTAATATCAGAGCGAGTCAACAAAGTATGAAAAAAAGTAGGTTAATATTTGTAGATAAAAAAAGTATATTTTTTGAAGTGTTTTGAAGTGAAAATACGAAATTTTAATATCAGAGTGAGTCAACAAAGTATGAAAAAAAGTATGTTAATATTTGTAGATAAAAAAAGTATATTTTTTGAAGTGTTTTGAAGTGAGAATACGAAATTTTAATATCAGAGCGAGTCAACAAAGTATGAGAAAAAGTAGGTTAATATTTGTAGATAAAAAAAGTATTTTTTTTGAAGTGTTTTGAAGTGAGAATACGAAATTTTAATATCAGAGCGAGTCATCAAAGTATGAAAAAAAGTAGGTTGATATTTGTAGATAAAAAAAGTATATTTTTTGAAGTGTTTTGAAGTGAGAATACGAAATTTTAATATCAGAGTGAGTCAACAAAGTATGAGAAAAGGTAGGTTAATATTTGTAGATAAAAAAAGTATATTTTTTGAAGTGTTTTGAAGTGAGAATACGAAATTTTAATATCAGAGCTAGTCAACAAAGTATGAGAAAAAGTAGGTTAATATTTGTAGATAAAAAAAGTATATTTTTTGAAGTGTTTTGAAGTGAGAATATGAAATTTTAATATCAGAGTGAGTCAACAAAGTATGATAATAATTATTTTAATTTTTAATGAAAAAAGTATATTTTTGAAGTGTTTTGAAGTGAGAATACGAAATTTTAATATCAGAGTGAGTCAACAAAGTATGAAAAAAAGTAGGTTAATATTTGTAGATAAAAAAAGTATTTTTTTTGAAGTGTTTTGAAGTGAAAATACGAAATTTTAATATCAGAGTGAGTCAACAAAGTATGATAATAATTATTTTAATTTTTAATGAAAAAAGTATATTTTTTGAAGTGTTTTGAAGTGAGAATACGAAATTTTAATATCAGAGTGAGTCAACAAAGTATTATAATAATTATTTTAATTTTTAATGAAAAAAGTATATTTTTTGAAGTGTTTTGAAGTGAAAATACGAAATTTTAATATCAGAGCGAGTCAACAAAGTATGATAATAATTATTTTAATTTTTAATGAAAAAAGTATATTTTTTGAAGTGTTTTGAAGTGAAAATACGAAATTTTAATATCAGAGTGAGTCAACAAAGTACGATAATAATTATTTTAATTTTTAATGAAAAAAGTATATTTTTGAAGTGTTTTGAAGTGAGAATACGAAATTTTAATATCAGAGTGAGTCAACAAAGTATGAAAAAAAGTAGGTTAATATTTGTAGATAAAAAAAGTATATTTTTTGAAGTGTTTTGAAGTGAAAATACGAAATTTTAATATCAGAGTGAGTCAACAAAGTATGAAAATAATTATTTTAATTTTTAATGAAAAAAGTATATTTTTTGAAGTGTTTTGAAGTGAGAATACGAAATTTTAATATCAGAGCGAGTCAACAAAGTATGAGAAAAAGTAGGTTAATATTTGTAGATAAAAAAAGTATATTTTTTGAAGTGTTTTGAAGTGAAAATACGAAATTTTAATATCAGAGTGAGTCAACAAAGTATGAAAAAAAGTATGTTAATATTTGTAGATAAAAAAAGTATATTTTTTGAAGTGTTTTGAAGTGAGAATACGAAATTTTAATATCAGAGTGAGTCAACAAAGTATGAAAATAATTATTTTAATTTTTAATGAAAAAAGTATATTTTTTGAAGTGTTTTGAAGTGAGAATATGAAATTTTAATATCAGAGCTAGTCAATCAAGTATGATAATAATTATTTTAATTTTTAATGAAAAAAGTATATTTTTTGAAGTGTTTTGAAGTGAGAATACGAAATTTTAATATCAGAGTGAGTCAACAAAGTATGAAAAAAAGTAGGTTAATATTTGTAGATAAAAAAAGAATAAATCTTCACCTGTTAATGATTCGGAAATACGGAATTTCTTATAAAACTGAAAATGCTTGAGAATCCCCACGAGCAAGACATTATTTATCTTTTTTTATTAATTGAAAAAATGATTTGCGAAATATATATACTGAGGTCTGAAAACTTGAATCACGGCTTCTTTTGTAAGATAAAAAGAAGGAAGATCAAGAATTGGTAATGAAAGTCTAGTTTTAAGTTGAAGCCTTAGCTTCCTAATTTAAACTATTAGAAAGAAACCTAGAAGCAAATAAATAAAAAATTTTAGAAGAAATTCGATTACCTATCAAAAAAAAACTAACTTTAATTTAGAAAAAACGAAATTTTAAAAATGTAAACAGAATTAAAATTTTAATTCATGCCCTTAATAAAACCTTGCTATTGTTGTCGAGATGCTGGACATTTTTGGAGGTAATGTCCGAAGTTAAGAAGAGTGCTTGAGCAGCACCGTAAATAATTTGGAACATCGAGGAGACTTTTTTGCAACTACTCTTGAGGTAATTACAGAAATAAGCTGATATTAGATGATTCAACCGTGACACTAATCAAACAGGATCTTGGTAATTAATAGTAACAGAATAAATACCTTTTAAAGGTCAAAAATGACCTTAGAATTTCTTTAAAGAAGCTGGAGAAAAATTAATAGGAGATGGAAGAACAATTCTGAGAGCTTATTGAAGAGAAAGAAAAATTATCTCAGTTTGAAATTGATTCAGATGAAGACATTTACAGTTGAGTCTGAATATAAAAAATTTTATTATCTTTAATTTGAGGAAACATTTCCTCTATCTAAAGATGACCCTAACCCTTATAGTTAAAATTAATTAAAGATTAAGGTAAATTCATTAAATTTTAAGCAATCATTGAAAAATGTTATTTAGATGTTATAACTTAAATGGATTGATTCTTTGCTCTGTTGATTTTACAATGTAAGCTAAGCCTCGAATAATTAAAAATTTCTTTGAGAAATAAATGGCTAAGTGGAAAAATAGTAAATAAAATAGAAAGGGCTATTCAACAACAAAAAAATTATAAAGCACTAGAAAGAACTTTGAATATATGACATGAAAGGCAACAAAAAAATATTTTTAAGCACTTTAATTTTTCTTGTGAAATATACAGAATAAAAATGCTATAGTAATCGATTTACTATTAATTATATATTGTAAATCATAGTTAAAATAGAAATATCTCATTTTTCAATTATTTCAATCAAATTAATTTAAAAAAGTCAGCTAGAAAAAATATTTTTGGTACATAAGGACAAATAGATAAACGATAAAGGATTTGAATCTTTTTAAGAAAGTAACTAAATGAGTTAATAAAAATAGATACCAATCTATTTTATTAAAATATTAATAACTCTTATTTCATTTTTAAATAAGAAGATACCTTTTTTCTCTTAATAATTCTTTTATATTAGATATTTAATTAAATTTTGTGATTCATTAACTTTTAAAATTTAATCAGGTAATATGAAGAACGTCTAAGATTTAGAGGTCATAAAGATATTATGTTAAGCAGTACTCTATTAAGAATTGTTTTAATAATGTTAAAATATAGTATTTGGTTAATTGAATATAATTAGAAGTATATAAGATAATATATGAAGAAATTTTTTTATTATTATATTTATTATATAAAATGGATGTCGGCCGCGTCAGCCAAATTAGTAGGTAATCTGGTGCAGTGTATACTACATTGCGAGTAATCTCGCACTAGATACCACCACGGGGAAGGGTGAATAAGCTCTGTTGAGACGTACTTAACTTACCCGAGGGTTCTCTCTAGCAGTATGAAAGTTTGATTAACAGGCCTTCTAATTACCAACTTAATAACTATCTCTTATTTGGACCTTATTCAAGAAGACTGAAGCATTTGACTCAAGATTTTAGAATAATTTTTAAAAGAAGATTCCCCATTTGGAGAAGCTGACATGACTCATCGGATCTCTAGAATTTAACAAGAAACATGAGAACATTTTTTACTATTAAATATTAATATTGAAAGAGCTGCGCGGCAATGAGGTGCTACGCGCTCTACAATCATTTTTATTTATTTATTATGAATAAAATGTTTGACCTTCTTGTAGGTATTTCAACCTATTTCTAGACTACCTCCAGATTGCTCCGGAGGCTAAAATTAAATGTTTGATCTCTATCTCCATCCACTTTCCTGCCTTGCTTATTCTTGAAATCTTCAGTTTCTCTTCTATTACTAATTGCATTTTTTCTTGCATATATTCTCAGTAGCGTTTATCCATAACTGTTCTCTATTCCTTCTTACTTTAAGCTGTTGCTACCTCTTCCTTTTTCCTATTGTTATCTTTGCTTTTTCCAGTAACTCTGTTTGAAATTTAGGAATTTCATACACTTCTTTCACAAGTATTCTCTTGAGCCACAGTAGTAGCAGGATTTTATTTCTCGCTCGTATAAAGGCTTGTCAACTTTAATTTCTTCGATTTCCATCTTGTCTTATTTCTTATCCCTTGATTCGATTTCCTCTTGCTTGTTCAGATTCTCCATTAGTTTGTAATTGTCCTTTTTCAGCTTCCTGACCTCTTCCTGGAGGTTCAGTACCACTTTGATGAGGTATTCCATACTCATTTGGCTAGAAGGATTAAACTATGAAACCTCCTAGTGAAGAGCAGACTTCATCTGCTTCCTTGGCTTCTCTTATGAGGTTGTAGTTATTATATATGTTGTCTTCTGAAATTGTTTCTGTTCTTCTCCAGGTTATTAGGATAAGAAAAAGGTTAGGGTTAAGGGAAAGAAGACTATCCAAGATTGGATTCAGGTTTCCTCTCCAACTTTTTGGAGGTGGTGTAGAAACCTCTTTTGAATCCTTCCATTTTATTTTTACTTAGATAATTTTTTTATTAATTAGATTTTAGTTATAAATTAATAAATGTTTTAATACAAATCATCAGGGAAATAAAATTAATTAAAATTAACTTAGCTATAAGACTTGCTAATTAAATAAACATATCTAGTATATTAATTAATTAAATGACTTACTAAAATTATATTTATTTAAGCATTCATTATTAATAGAATGCTTATAAATAAATTAACGAAATTATTTAAATACAAGCTTGTAAAATAAATGATAGTCTTTAAATTATAGAAATAAATGTAAAATAATTATTATTTTCTTATTCAATTATTAATAATTACTATTCATTTTAATTATTATTTCAGTCTCATTTAAATTATCCTAATATTAACAAATCACAGACTACTCTAAATTAAATTACTTTTTGCTTTTACAAATCACCATTTAGATATCCATTTAATAAATTTTAAATATCTACTTATTTTCTAAGTATAAACATTTTAAAAGACACATAACTCAATTTAAATAAGTTGGAATAGTATTAAATTATTTATCTTAAATTTAAGAAATCCTTCAAGGTAAATTTTGACTTGATAATTGAGTATTTTATTTTTCTTTATTTGCCTATAAAAGGAAAAACCTTTTTGTATAAAATAAGAAAAATAATTAAAAGTTTGCAAATATTTCTAAGAAACTAAGCCATAAGCTTGTAATAAATTTTAAAAGAATATTCTATAATTGAAAGATAGTTAATAAGAATAAAAGAAAATGTACATGCACATTGAATAATATAGTCAGCAGAATGAATAAATCCATAAAAACTGTTGATTTGTAAGGTTATTTATGGAAAAATAATTAAATTTTTAGTAAAAAAATTAATTAGTACACACTTTCAAGTGTAAATTAGTTTTTCTTTTATGAAATAGATTTTATCAATTTATTGTTATAACTTTAATTTTCTGGATATCTTCATTATTCCAATTTTTAAACCATGTTTCTTTGTTTCTAAGGATTGTAATTATTTTTACCCAAGGCTTTATTTTTATAGAATGTATTTGCATGTATAGTTGAATTTATTTCTTATTTATATTTAAATTATTTAAAATTACTACATCTATCACAAATCACATCTTTAGTTTTATATAGGAACTAGATAGATGAAATAAGCATAACTTTATTTTTTATTAAGTATTTAATCAGCCAATTTATTGTTTAATAACTTAGACTTATTTAAATTCCTTAATAATCTAAATAAAGCATTTACTTAGATATGTAATTTATTTATTTTATTTAGCTTATCTAAATTTTAATTTTTTTAATTATTACCACATCTAAATTAAGCTTCATACATCTTTCATATTTTAATTTCGCTTTGCTTCTCTTGTGGAAGCATTTAAGAAAAAAGCTTTTTATATCCAAATTAAATTTTATTTTTACATTTCATTATGAATTAATACTTTTAGCTTATTTAAATCTGAATAAATAGCATAAAAGTAAATATTCTAATACTTTTAAATTTTATTTAGGAGTGACATTTAAGTAAGGAGATAGCAATTAAATAATTAATAGCAGCAATCTTTTATTTTATAATAAGTATCTAAAGCTATTATATCTCCTTTTTTAAAGAAGAGTTTGCCTATAATAGCTCCAATTTATCTTATAATTTTCTAAATTATGTAGTTAAATATAAATTTAACTATTTTTTTATATTTTTATATTATTTTGCTAGTAGATTATTTAATATTTTAAGCTGCTTAGATAATTTATACAATTGATATAGCTTATTAATTAACTATAACCAAATAATTTAGATGATGCTTTTAATTATTTATTTATTTCTAAAAAAGATAATTATTTTTAAATATACTTTTGCTATTATTTTCTACGATAGATCTACTGCTCTGTCCATTTCAAAAGAGAACAATTTTATTTAAAATTTAGTCTTTAGTGGCTTTTATATTTGAGTAATTGATTTCAAAAATAATAATTAGAATGAATAGGTAATTAATTTAGAATATTCTAATCTTATAGTCTCTTTAATAAAGTTTCAATAGGAATTATTTTAGAAGATGTAGAGAATTTTATCTTAATGGCAATCAAAATTATTTATATGCTTAATTGTTTATAAATGTACTGTCTTAAATGTTGATGATTATTTAAGATTTTAGATTTTCAATTAATTATCTTTCTATAATCTAACCTGGGTTTTTAAATAAAAAGGTTACATAAGCTTGTTCTGATTTTTTTATAATGAATACTTATAAAAATAGTTATGAAAATTAAAAGTTTGATAGTTAGAGTTTAGGTAATAGCTTTATTTATTATATTTCACTTAGAATGCTAAATTAAAACTTTAATTTATTCTCTTTTAAGTTCTAAAAGATATAATATTTTATTTATCAAAGGCTTAAATTTTACCAACTTAAAGAACTTGGTCTTTAAAATGACACTAAGAAAGGAATTTAAAGGTAAACGACTCTTTTCTTTATTTATATTTTGATTTTAAGAAATAGAGAAAAGACGGGAACATCAGTAAAGATTCTTAGGCGAATTAGAATATAAATTGAATGGGCTCATCACTCTATCTTAAAGTTATATGAGACAATTAAGGTTTTAGCTTACTTTAAGTATTTCTACGATATAAAAGCTAAGCTAATGATATTGCTATAGTAATATTATCTTATAAGGTATTTTAGTTTTTACGAATATCTGAATAAATAGGGTATATTTATAACCCATTCAATACTTCTATATTAGTTGTATATTGATCTATTTTAGGCTTTAAGTAATTTGTAAATGATTTTAAAATTTATAGTGCATTGCAGTTTATCTGTTTAGGTAGATTTTGTAAGCTAGTTATAATAGAACAAAAACAGCATGAGTAAAGATATGTATTAAAAATGAAGTTATTTATAGATATACACATGCTAAAGCTACTAAGGTATTATAGATTATTACATTTAATATTATTTTAAGTTATTTTATTAAAAACAGACTTTAGTTAGTACTTTTAGCAGAAGCTATTAAAACTAAATACCTTAATTTTAAAATAAAAGGTTAACGAAGTTTTATTCTTATTTATATAAGAAATACTCATTATTTTAGACTAAACGTAATTAAGGTATTTATGATAAAAAATTTAAGCTTAATAAATTAAAAGTATTTTCAACTAATTAGAGCTACTATTTTACTAAAATCAATTTATAAAACCTAAACTAATTATGATTAAATACATTATTTTATAAAATCTATTCAACATTTTTCATCTACCACGTACTTCCATTTTGACTAATCCTCATTCTCTTGAGTATAAGCTTAAATTTCTTTTGTTTACATTTCATTTTACTAGCTCTCATCATTAGCTGAAGGAACAACTAAGGAATTTTTCTAAAAATTTAATAGATTAATATAACCACTTTGATTCTTCGTGTTTAATTCTTTCGTTCTCTGCTTTAAGAGATTTAGATTTTACTGAAGTGGAGATATTGCTTCTGGATAATCTTCGTATAACTCTTCGAGAGAAAATGATTAGACTACTTATGAAATTTTTATTCTTTTCTTAAGTTTTTGCCTAGCTTTCTGTATTGAGAATCTTTTTCTAGTTTAAGTCTTTTATATAGGAACTAACTAATATTACTCTTTCCATTAACTTACTTTTTTATCCAAGATCTTTTAATCACCTTTTATTTTTTTCTTTCTTAAAGCCTTCTTTATTCTAGCTTTCAATTTCTCTATGAAACTCATAAATTTTCCTAAGACACCCATTAAGCCAAAAATAGATCCTAAAATAGTTGCAACCAAATTTACTCAGGAAGACTTTAAAACTTAACGTGTCATTAATGAACTTTCACTTGGCTTAAAGTTTATTCTTGCATATAAATTTGAAGTAAACTGCATTTCAGTACTTGTATACTAAGTTCCCTTACTTATGTACCCCGTACTCATTACATGATAACCTGTATCTCCATTATGTATTAACTCATCCGGATTGTTTGTTTCAAAAGCAGAAGCTATTGTTAAAACTTCAAGTATAGTTGGTTCTGGTCCTCTGAATACCATTTCTTTATCTGGCTTAATAGTAATAATAATACTGGAAATTTCTTTAGGAATAGAGGATGTTGAGGTAACATTAAACTAAATAGATGAAGCATAGGATTTATCTTCCTTTATATTGAATAAGATGTAAGAAGGTCCATTTATTTCACATTGCTTGCATACTTTTTTTACTTAGCAGTTTCCATTCACCATTTAGCATTGAAACTAAGTCCCTTCCTTATTGTCATTGAATGTTATTCCACTTCACTCGAAACTAATGTCTTTGCGGCATTCTGAGTATTCTTATAGTTTCTCAACTTAGCATTATCCACTATAAGATTCGAATTTTACTATAAATTATAAATTTGACTTAATAGTAGGGTAAGTTTCTTTTAAAATAAGATAGGGAATGAGAGCTTTACTTTCTACAATATTATCAAGTGTAAAACTTATTAAGTTGTTAAATACAAATGCAATGGCTATTACACCAAAGATGGATGAAAAGAGTCCACCTACGGAAGTTTTCTTTAGTTTCATAAATTACCCAAGAATATAGTTATGACTTTTATCATATATATCAAACATTTTTATTTTGCTTCTTGACTCTTTTTTGGTTAAAAACAAAACACTTATAAAGCCAATTATCAGGACTATTCCTATTATAATATACTAATTGTAATGCTAAACCTCATCAGCTTTATCTTAATAGCTTTACGGTTGCTTTGATTATTGCTCTTTTTGTTTCTAGCCTTCAATAGGAAGAGTAGATCCAACAGGACACTCTAAATAATTCGGGCATGCAATGCAAAATTCACCTCCTTCTTTATCATTATAGAATCCCTTTGCACAAGGTATGCACTATCTTTCAGAAGAAGCTCCTAGAGTTGGTTATTCCATTCCTTTAGGACATTTGTTGCATTTATTACTTTATTTCGTATAAGTACCACGAGGACAAAGCTAGCATTCTCCGTTTTCATCTTCGTAAGTTCCATAACTACAAGGTCAACCACATAGTGTTAAGTTAGAATTGCCGTGTCGAGGAATATCATAAATTCATAATTAGTTTACTGATTCTGAGTTTATACTATATCTTCCCCTAACATAAACTCCACCAAAGTAAATTAGCATTCTCTTATAATAAATCATAGTATGACCCCAAATAAAAGGCGGCCATTTTTTATCATAATTGATTTAAGTTAACTATTTTTATTTCAAATCTATTAGGAGAAGTTTATTACGTGGGAATAATCCTCAATATAGCCCTCCATAAACTGCTACAAAATTATCAACTGCTCCAAAAGAAGTATATCCTTATTCTTCGTTTATTTCTCATTCTTTTAGAAACTAGAATTTTTCTAGATCATAAAAATAAATAAATTTACTAGCAGAGTCTTACAAATCTTGGCCTTACATTATATATAGAATATTTTCATACTCCCAAAGACTACAGTATAAAAGGTTTCCTGGATAGTTTAAGTCTTTATTAAGGAGAGTTCATTCATTTGATCCTAAGTCTAGTTGTCATAGTTAATTGGTATCCCCTGAAATAGTTTATCCTCCGTACATATAGAATTTTTTTCCAACCATCGTTCCACAAGCGAATTTTCTGGGAGTTGGGGGATTTTTTTAAGTAACCTATTCTCATGTTCTACTAATTGTGTTATATTTATACATATCATTTAAAATTACTGATTAGCCTTAACCACCCCATATTATTAAAAAATTTCCATTCTACGCGGCAACATGTCCAAATCTTTCTTGAGGTAGGGATCCAAACACTTGAACTTATTATCATGTTCATTTTTCTAAGTCTAATTTTTAAATACTGTTAAGAAGCTACTGGTCTGAGTTTATACCTCCAAACATATAGACACTTCCAGAAATTACATTCATTGTGTGATAGTGAAGAGGTTCCGGAAAATCGATGCTATCTTAAACTATTTCTCATTTTAGTTTTGATTTTAGCAGGTCTAAGAAAACAACATCATTTTTTATTTCTGTCAAAGACCAACCTCCAACCATCCAAATTTTATTATTGGAGTATGTTGTAAAAAAGGAATCTCTTTTGAAAAATTCTCAATTTTCTACTTCTAGCAACTTTCACACAAGATTGTGGTGATTTGAGTAATCGAGTTCTCATAATTCTTCCACATTATCATTCAAATCATCAGATCATCCTGAAACTAAGTACATTTTTTTGTTTTCTTTGGTGAAACAACTAGAAGTTAAGTACTAGAAATTGGGTAAATGATTTGATTTATATTTTCTTCAAATCAAGCTTGTTAAATTTAAGACGTACATATGTTCATCTCATAACGCTCCTGAACCTACGACAATTAGTTCGTTATCATCATAAAAAATCTGAGTTCCTTCTTAATTGATTGGAATGCTTCCAGCAGTAATTAGTTCTATTCATTCGTTAAGTTTAGAATTATATACCCAAATGTCGTTTAATTCTGTTTAATATTCATCACCTCCAAAAATGTATAGAAGAAAGCTTCCATCTTGCTGTAATATTATATCTGAAGTAGCTAAATATCTAGGCTATGGTTTCTCACTAGCAGTGATGATTTGTTATCATTCATAATTCTTTGTAGAGAAAAATCATAAATCGTTGTGAAGACCGTATGATGATTATCCTCCAAACAGCACCATAATTTATTTCTTTTCGTAGTATTAAGAAATACCTCCATATCTAGGCTCAGGGTTTATTTAACTTGATACTGGTATTAAGCTTCATAAATTTGATGTTAAATTAAATATTCAAACATCTTCAAAAACCGCGTTTTTATCCCCTTTCCCCATTGAAATCAAAATGAAATTCTATTTCTAGTTTAACGCTCCAAAACTCAGGTAGCGTCTTGATGGAGGAGTAGAAGCAGTTGGGAATTATCTTCATTTGGTTAAAGTAAGTTAAAATAGAAGCCAGAGTATAAGGATTGACATTTTATCTATCCTAAGAATTTAAATTATTAAGTTAAATTTAGTTATAGCTTCTTAAACCTAATTATAGTTTTCATACCTTTACATAAATAGTTATCTGATTTAAAATAATTCAAGTACATCTTTTATAACTTTTAATTATAAATGTAATCAAGTAGTCACTATTGCTTATTGAAGTTGTTTAGAAGTTAGCTTGCTGAAAGTTAATGCAAAGCTATATTGTTCTTTACTAAAATTGACTAACCTTAAATCAAAAATTTTCTAATAGGAACATACAGAAATTATTAAATGGTTTGCTATCTTTTGAATTAACTAAAGCAATAAGTTATCAATGAATTTTTATTTATCTAAATAAATCAATAAAATTAATATCATACCACTAGAGATTTTATACCCCATAAAGAATCTATGTTTATTTTTCTTTGATTCAATGATTTTACTATTAAAGTTTAAATTATTTGCCTTATTTTTAAATAAGCAAGCTTAATTAATATATATGAATCATAACTCTTAGAGTTCCATAAAGTCTGAAGAATATTCTTAAACAATCCTTTTAGTTTGCAAAATTTGCATTATAAGCATATTTTTTACTTTTTGGGTTAGTAGAAATAATTTTTTAACTTCAAAGCAAAAATGCTAAAAGATATTAAATTGAATAACCAAGTATGTTTTGAATAATATCGCTAAGTAATTAACTGGATTATCTCGTTAATCTTAACATGAAAAATTTTATTCCAAAGGAAGGAATAAAGTTAAATTAATAAGCTTTTAACTTAAATTTTTCAAAGAATAACCTACATAATGTATAAAACTAAAAGTATTAACAATAAAAACCATCTGATATACTTCTAATGATAAAATTCTGTCCTTAATAAGAGTAAGTGAGATATAGTTCGATTATATGAGAAGACTAAGGAAGATATAATTTATTAATTTGTTTCATTTCACATATAAATATTTTAAGTGTTAAAGGGTAAACTTGATAAATAAAATGTAATACATTAAATTAAATGTAAATAAACTAAAACGAGCAAGTTAAAAAGAAATATTATTATATTTAGTTAGCTCAATCAATTGTTTTATATACCTAATTCTATTTTAAGCCAAATATAACTAAATTATTTAACTTAAATTAAAAATTACATTTGATATTCTTTTTTCTCTTAAAGAAATTAATCCCTAATTATGTGAAATGTATTAACTCAGCAAGATTTTATCTTCTATGATTTTCTTACTTAGCATTAAGACAACAACTTGATATACTATTTACTTGGTTGCAACCTATCATATAAAGCTATTTCTTTACTAAACCTCTTTTGCTTTAATTAATATTTTATATTCCTAGTTTATAAAGCATGATGCTTTTATCCTTTCTAAATTAATTCTTTTTTAACTAAAATTTATATAGATTCTTAAAGCTTGCATTATTATTTTCTTTTAGCTAAAATCCAAAACTTAAAATTAAAATGAAGAATAAAAATAAAATTTTAAGATTAAGAATGCAAAAATGCCTATAAATCTGCTATTAAAGTCAATTAGCTATCATATTTATTCTATCTATATTCTTAAGGAATTTTATAATGTCAAAAATGAAAATTGAGAGAGATAAAGATATGAAGGGAGTAAAATTTCTTAATGTGGTGATTTAATTATTAGCTTTATATAAAGTATATTAGAAAACTTAATTTTCAGGTGTAATAATAAGAACATTAGACGTAAGAGAAAACCAGAAGATATATCTAAAGTATGGTATAAGAATTATCTTATCTAGGTATATAAGCAAACTAATATCTATAGAGACTTATTAAATAAATCTCACTTTTGCTTACTACTTGTTAATAAAGCAAGGTATTATTAATTATATTTGGTATGTAGTTATTAATAAAAGCTTTAGATCTATATGGTTAATAAATTGATGTGTAGAAGCTCTGAAATGCTTTTATATGAAGTTAATTTTGCAAAAAATAGAAGTAGAATGAAAAAATAGGCTTAATAAATAGTTTAGTCTTCAATAGATATTTTTAAAGACATATGACTATTCTTTTCTTGGTCTATTATCTGAACCATTTAATAAATCATAAAGAAAATAGAAAAATGCTATTGCAATTCAAAAAACTAACTATAAAAAAGATTTTTAAAATGTAAAGATTTAGGTAAAACCAAGCTAATAAATAACTATTAAATTGTTTTGAACTAACTCTTTAATAAGAATTATTTACTATAATTTCTAGTCTTTAATTTATCAAATTTCTAAGAAATTAGCACTTAAAATAAAATTATAACTGTATTTATAATTTAAAACTAGCTACTTAAAACATTGATTTAGAAATATTAAATTAAAGATCTTTTCTCTTCCTTTTTTTCATCTTTCATTAAATAAAATTTCTTAAGAATGTCCCTACAATAAATTATATAGCATAATCTACACTAAAATTGCTTTATTATCATTTCTTCTTTTATATTCATCTATTCTACTGATTTCCTACAGATCTAGTTTTTAAGGTTAAAATTAACTATCTAAAGTTGATTTACTAAAATTTAAGTTTAATAATAATAATAATATACTTAATGGTAATAAAATTGTTTGCCGATCACAGGACTTGAAACCTGGTCGCAGCTTCCACTATTTTTTGCGTGGTTGGGTTCCACGGTCTTTTTTATTGAGAAGACAACTATCACGAACAGATTCAGTGCTTAAATTCTAAAATATTTTTCTTTTATAGATCCCTTCCTTTGGTACATAAAGTCTTGATAAAATTCTTAATTTTTTTTATTCTTCAATTTTTTGTTTCGTTTAAAAACTTTTGCGTCTTCTTAGAATATGTCATTATGATCTACAGTATCAGCATTTTTTTCTTTCAATTTTATTTTGAGTTCTTATATTTAAAATTTTTTCAAAGTTTTTAATTTTTTCGTTCATTTAAGTTGCTTCTTTACTATTTTCTTATTCTGTTATTTTTTCTTAGGATTGAGAGATTATTAATTTATTTTGAGGATCTTCAATCTACATTGATACAACTGATGATGGAGGTAGTTAAGATTAGGACCAAATTTATTATCTTGTGATTTATTTATTATTTATTAATATTGTCTTGAGTTAATCTATTTCAAAGTTTAGTTGTTCGTAGTTAGTAAGAATTTCTCGAATTTAATTAGTCAGATTTCAGATAGTTTCTTCTTATTTGACTATAACTTTATTTAATTTTTCAACTTATTCTTTTTCTATTCAAGAAGTTTCTGGGTCAACCATGCGCTTTCCCTAGGAAGGAGATGAAGAGCTTGATTATTCTAAGGCCTACTTTTTTACTTTTAAATTAGATTGGCTTTTCTTCTAGCCTTCTTAATTTGGCCTTGCTAAGATGCTGTCCGATATTAAACTCCATTTTTTGATATTAAAATTTAAGTTTAAAGGAATAAATTTATAAAGGATGTAACATAAGGTATTTATAAGAGCAAAAGTTAAATTAAAGAAAAAGGTTTAGTAAGAAAACAATATACATTGTTATAGTTGATCTATAGTAAAAGGTAATATAAAGGTATTATTTAATTAAGCTGCAAACATTAAATTATTATCTTTATAAATTAAATGTTTCTATTTATTAGATATAGGTAAATAAAAGAGCGAGCTGCAATAGTGTTTAGCATATTGAAGAAACTAAAATAATTTTAATTTTAAGCTAAATAGAAGTTTATCATTGGTATTAATTATAAATAATAGGCAAAATAGCTTTTTATAAATTCAACTCATTTAAACTTTATCTTCTACATCTAGTTTATTTATATAGCTTCATAATATAAGCTTATTTAACAAATCAGATAATTATTATATTCTTCTTTGATTTTCATATGTGTAAGCTAGATCTAATAATTCTAACTAAATTATAAATGATTAAATTTTATAATTTTATATTAGTTAGCTGTGTTTTTGGTAATAAAATAAGCATAATTTATATTATTTAAGGCTTTAAAAAATCTCAGCAATCCTTTAAAATATTGTAAGCTATAAGGTAATTAAATTAGCTTAATATATCTATGCTAGGAATAAAGTATTTCATTTTAATTAAAATAAGGTAATTCAAATTACTTCATTGAGTATGTTGGATTTAATTCCTTATTAATAGAATATATCATAAATTATAAAAATATTACACACTATTCTCTAAATAAAATATTAGCTATCTAAATTTTTCTTAGGTATACTTAAGGATTTTTAATTTATATTTAAAAAATTAAAACTAATCTTTGAATTATGAATCTTAGACATTAATTAAATAACCTAAAAGGAAAATAAAAATTTGTTAATAAATTGAAATAAATTCTAATGTAAAGTAGATTTAAGAGCTTTAAAAATCTTTAATGGTATGATTTATGAGAATATTCTTCATTAATATTGAGATAGATTCTTATTAACAGGTAATCTCTTATTAAAATTACTTACATACTTATTAAGCTCTATCCAGTTTATTAATTCAAGTATATACTAAAAAATTTTTTTTTGATATTGTTAAGCCCAAACAAAAACTGACTAGAATTTATTCGTAAATAGCATTGTAAAATATTAAGTATTTTCTTATTAATTATAATGATTGTATAGTTATCATTTATAGTTATTTAGTTTATTTAAAATGATGCTTTCTTTTAAATTAGAATTTAAACTTTAACTTTAAGAAGTTATCATTAACTTTAATTTAATAATTTAATTTCTCTAGCAACCAAAAATGTCGATTCTTAATTTTTGGGTGTTGCTTTCGCTTTCTTAAACTCTATGAAGATAATTCCCTAAAACTCTTCTTTTTTAAAAAGAGTTTGCTGAAAGTTTTTAAAGCTAATTTAAAATTTTATAATCTATTTAGTAAAATCCTAAAATAAATAGATTCTAATATTTATTTATTTTGATATATCATACTTAATTGTTGCAAGTAGAGTATTTTATATTTAAGAGCTATAAGATATGAGAGTTTATAATATTTTTAAAATAATTCTTCATATAGATTTCTGTTTATGCTAATTATTTTGTAATGTTTATTTTAAATAAGGGATAATTCATTCAAAATTTAACCTTCAGATAATCTCTTTTACACTGATAATATGATTTTAAAAACATCAATTTGATAAGAATAAAATAATTTTTAGATGATATATAGAATTTCAGCCCAATAGCAATAAAAGCAATGTTGGTTAGTTAATATGTAACATTCCTATTTAAAATATATGACTAATAGTTTATATTTTTTATGCTATCTTAATATTTAAATACAGGTAGAAGTTAATTTTTATATATATATTTTATCTCCTTATAACTAAATAAAATTAAGGCATTTGTTGCCTTTGCTACTTTATTTTTTATAAGTACCACGAGGACAAAGCTAAAATTCTCCGTTTTCATTTTCATAAGTTCCATAACTACAAGGTAATCCACATAAAGTTAAACTAGAATTGCATTGTCAAGATATCGTAAATAAAAAATTAGTTTATGGAATTTTTGGGAATACTAAAAACTCCTCAAATATAAACTCCGACAAAGAACATTAGCTATCTCTTATAATAAATCATGGCATGACCCAAAGCTGGATTCATTTATAAATCAGATTCGATGACTAAAGTATCCTCTTTTTAATTTAAATCTATTAGAATCATACTATTTTAAGGATACAATCCTCAGTATAGTCCTTCGTAAATGACAATAAAATTGTCAACTGCACTAAATGCAGTTATTCCGCGATTCTCTGCTATGTTCAATCTTCTTGAAATTGGAATATTTTAAGATCGTATGAATAGATTTATTAATTATCAGAATCCTATAAATTTATACCTTTTTAAATATATAGAATATTTTCATATTCATAAAGGTTGCAGTGTAACAGCTTTCTTGGATAATCTTGATCTTTATTGAGAAGTAGTCATGTATTGGATCCTAAGTCTAACTATCATAGTTGGTTGGTTTCTCCTGAAATTGTTTATCCTCCAAACTGTAGAAATATTTTCCAACCATTGTACCACAGGCAAATTTTCTTGGAATTGGAGGGTTTTTTTGTGAGACTTATTCTCACGTTTTATTGATTGTATTGAACTTAAGCATATCATTTGAAATTGCTGATGGACCTTAAACCCCCATATTATCAAGAAATTTCCATTCTGAATAGTAATATGCCCGAATCTTTCCTGCGGTAAGAATCCAAACACTTGAACTTACTACCACATCCAATTTTCTAAGTCTAGTTTCCAAATTTTGTTAAGAAGCTATTAGTCTGAATTTATGCCTTCAAAGAAAAACGCATTTCCAGATATTACATTCATAGTGTGATAATGCACAGGTTCGGGAAAATCGATACTATCCTAGATTATTTCTCACTCTAATTTTGATTTTTACAAGTCTAAAAAAACCACATCGTTTTTTATACCTGTCTAAGATCTGCTTCCTATCATCCAGATTTTATTATCGATGCATGCTGTGAAAAAAGAATCTCTTATGAAATAATCTCAATTTTCTACATCTAGTAACTTTCAGATAAGACTGTCGTGATTCTAGTAGTCAAGTTCTCAAAGTTCTCCAACATCATCCTACAAATAATTAGATCATCCTGAAATTCTGTATATCTTTTTGTTCCTTTTATCTAAGCAACTAGAAGTTAAGTATTAGAATTGAGGCAGATGATTCGACTTCAGTTTTCTTCAAATTAAGCTTTTTAAATTTAAGATATACATGTTTTCATCTTTCCACGCTCCTGGACCTACGACAATCAATTCGTTATTATCGTAAAAAATTTGAGCTTCAATTTATGCGGGAGGAGAATCTCCAGTTGTATTCAGATCGGTTCATTCGTTCAGTCTAGAATTATAAATTCAAACGTCGTTTACATATAAATCTCATATGCCTCCTCCAAAGATATATAAAAGGAAACTTCCATCTTCTTGGTATTTTAGATCTGAAGTATGTCCTGTTCTGGGAAGGGACGTCTTGCCTAAGTAATAACTTGCTATCATTCATAATTTTACAAAGAGAAGAATCATAAATCGTTATGAATGCCATATTCTGATTACCCTCCAAATATAATCATTATTTCTTAGTTTTCTACATACTAAGAAGTACCAGAGAATCTAGGTTCAGCATTTATTTAACTTGATAACGGTAAAAATCATCAATAGTTTGATGTTAAACGAAAATATCAAACATCATTGAAAATTACGCTTTTATCCCCTTTTTCCATACAAATTAAAGCGAAATTTTATTCCTAGCTTTATGCTCCAAAAAATAAGTAACGTCTTGTTGGAGGGGTAGAAGTCTCTGGGAATTATCTTCATATAGCTTAAGAAAGTGAAAGCAATAGACAAATGATAAGGATAGATATTTTAGGTTGCTTAAGAAAATAAATTATTTAATTAAAGTTAACGATAACTTCTTAAAGTTAAAGTTGAAGATATAATTTAAAGCATCATTTTAAATAAACTAAATAACTATAAATGATAACTATACAAGCATTACAATTAATAAGAAAATACTTAATATTTTACAAAGCTATTTATGAATACTTTCTAGTTATACAGTTTATTTAAAATTAATTAAAGCAAATTATGATAAATAAGGAAAGCTTTATTTAACAAATTAGCTAGAGTTTACTAAGTATGTAATTATTTTAATAAGAGATTTCCTATGAGTACGATTTTAGCTTAATGCTTTAAGAATATTTTTATAAATAAGATAAATATTTCTATAGCTATTAAATAAAATTTTAATTAGATTATATTTTATTAATTATCAAAGTGTTTAGCTATTAACTAACTTCTAAGATTCATAAATCTTAAGAGTTTCTTTTATTTCTGAAATTATAAGCAAAATTTTTAATATACCTAAGAAATATTAGACAGCTAATATTTTATTTGGAAAATAGTGAATGAACAACCTTTTTTATTAATTTTATATAATGGTAAATAAAATAGAAATTGATTGATCATTAAATATACTTGAGTTATAGATGATGGAATTTTAAAATTATAAGCTATTTAAGTAAGTTTTCTCATAATTAACTCTATCTAGCATTTAATAGGATATAAGCTAAAATTAAATGAACTTCTTAGATTAATGTTTCTAAAATTAAAAAATAAACCAAGATAGTTTGTTATATTAATGCTTAATAATTTCTTTTTTAATTAAAATTAGCTAAATAGAATTTTACTTAAATGCTTAATTTAAGTTTTACCTAACACTCTATTATTAATTAATTCTATTTCCTATTATTTTTATTATAATCTAAGTTAGATCCTTAATTTGTCAAGTTTGATTAACTAATACATAAATAAAAGATTGTTAATACATGCTATAGGTATGTTTATAATACTTAAAGTTCATATATTAACTAAAATACCTATAACTACAAAACTTAAATCAGATGCTGCTTAAAAAGGGAATAGAGTTATATTAAAAATTTAACTTTTAATTAATTTAGTTAAAATTATAATCTTAGATCTTTTTTCTTTCATACATTTATTAAGCAAGCAAAATGTGATAAACGCAGAGTTTCTTCAAGTGTTTTGAAATGAAATTTAATTTATCCTTTATAGAATCTATTTAAGCATGTGTTTCATAATAAAAGATTAAGAGTTGACAATGTTAAAAAATTGTTTTTATATTAGGAAATATTTTAGTTTGATAGCTGATATAAAATTTTTATTTATTTACCAAATAATTAAAAATACAGGTATAAAAATAATTTTGAACTTTATGGTTATAAATTATTTACTAGATAAATATATAATAAAAAGATAAATACTATATACTAGTTATTAATAGAAACTTTTAGTAGAAGAAGAAATATTATGAAGAGTATGGTATAATATATAGGCATTTTATAATTAAAAATAAATAAAAAGGTGAATAAACAATAATAGAATTTCATTAAATTAAATTAAATTAGATTAAAGAAAAAGATTTATAAATTTATATAAATAAAAGTATTATGATATTTATCCTTTTAAATTTAGCTATATTAATACAATTTTGTCTAAGATCATAGCACTTTTAAATCAATTTTTCTTAATATATTTTACTTTTAGTTAAATCATTTCTAAATGATATAAACTTAGTTTAAAAAATTACTAGCAATTTGATGTTAAGAAGACATAATTTATTTTTAAGGAAAAGGCTTAATAATTTGTTTAAAGAATATAAATTAAAACTTTTATGCGCAGAAGATATTGTAAACACGCATAATTAAAATTAAAAAATAAAGGAATAAAAGCTAATAAAACTTTTATCTAATTGTTTCTCTTTATTTATCATACTTAATGTCTTTTTATTTCTTTAAACAATTATAATTAATTTTTATTTAACTAATATATCTAAACCACATTTCATATTTATGAAAAATAATAAGCTTAAATTATAATAATAAGAACCTAAATATTTTTTAATTAATTAAAAAGAAATATAGCCTGTTTAGTTTTATATTTAGATATTAAATCATTAAATTGCCTAGTAATAGAATGTTAATTGAACTATAAAACTTAAATAAATACTTTAAATTCAGTTTTATCTTGAAATTTATGAAGCATTAATATAAAAAACTATTTTATTTATTTTTAACTTTAGAGCATTAATCTAAGAAGTCTATTTATTTATTCTTTTATCTTTCCTCTATTAAATTATAATTGAGAGTTAGCTTATGAGATAACTTATTAAATAATATATTTTCTTAATTTAAACTTGCATCATGTTGATCTGTTTCTTTAAACTTAAGGTATATTTAGTATTAAATAAATTATAATTATTTATTTAGTATTTTTTAAGAAATTTTCTTGTTTGTTGCAAAATTTTCCAAATGGAGATAATTATTACTTGCTTTAACTAATATTTCTTAGGCATATTTATTAATTTTTTATTTATGTTTTTAAATCTTTAAGAAACTCTTAAAATTAAGAATTTTAGATATTTATTCAATAACTTTATTTTCAAAAGCAACTAAATTAAAATTTGATAGCTAAGTCATTAAAATAAAATCTAATATAATTGTTTTAATTAAAGGGATTTAAATCTTTAATGGTCTGATTTATCTTTTATTTAAAATAAAATTCTTCTAAATTTAGTAATTTAGTTGATAAATCAATGTTTATAGTAATTAATTTTAAAATAGCTTACATATTTAGTAAACTAAAACCAATTAAAAAAGATCAAGCACATCATATAAAAAAATTGCATTTTAGAGGTAAGTCAGTCTCAGTGTAGTTTTTCTAGAATTATTCTATACCTCCATTATGAAAATAATAAGTATTTATTATTAATGATAATGCTTGTATAGTTACCATTTATAGTTATTTAGTTTATTTAAGATGATGCTTTCTTTTAAATTACAATTTAAACTTTAGCTTAAAGAAGTTATTGCTAACTTTAATTTAATTATTTCTTTTCTTAAGGAAGAAAAAATGTCAATCCTTATTATTTGGCTGTAGTCTTCACTTACTTAAGCTTTATGAAGATGCTTTTCTGAGACTTCTAATCCTCCAAAAAAAGCGTTAATTTGTGCTTAAAGCTAGAAACAAAATATCATTTTAATTTCAATGGGAAAGAAAAAAAAATTTTTCGATGAAGTTTGAGTGTTTGATTTATCATAAAACTATTGAGATTTATTACCAGCATCAATTAAATAAATCCTGAACCTAAATTCTCAGGCATTTCAAAATAATTAGAAAATTAAGAAACTACGATTATATTTGGTGGATAATCTGCATATGGCATTCATAACGATTTATGATTCTTCTCCATGCAAAATTATGAATGATATCAAATTATACATTAGGGTAAAAGCCGATTCCCAAATCAGAACATACTTCAGATCTAGTACACCATAAATATAGAAGATTCTTTGTATATATCTTTGAAAGAGGTGCATATATAAATGGAAAAATGACTTGTGAGTATATAATTCAAGGTTGAATGCATGAACATAATTAAATACAACTGAAAATCCTAAACATGAACATCTTAAAATTAGCAAGCTTAGTTTGAAGATAGATAGAGTCGAACTATTTGCCTTATGTAAATATTTAACTTCTAGTTGTTTAAATTAAAAGAGCAATAAGATATGCAGGATTTCAGGACGTTGAGTTGTTCCTGATGATGATGATAAATTATGAGAATTTGACTACAAGAGTCACGACAATCCTAATTGAAAGATATTAGACGTAGAAAATTGAGATTATTTCAACAGAGATTCTTTTCACACGGCATCGAGCAATAGAAAAATTTGGATGATAGGAGACTGATCTAAGACAGATATAAAAACGAAGTGATTTTCTTAGACTTGTATAAACCAAAATTGGAGTAACAAATAATTTAGGATAAAATTATTATTCCAGAACCTATATTATCATACTATGAATGTAATCTCTGAAAGTTCATATATCTTTGAAGTTATACTTAGATTTAATTTCTTAACTAAGTTAAACTTATAATAGTGAACATGATAGTAATTTCAAGTGTTTGAATCCTTGCTGCAGGAAAGATTTGGACTTTTGCTATTTAGAATAGTAAACATTTTGATAATATAGATTTAAAACATATCAGTAATTTTAACGATAAGTACGAGTTTAATACAATAATTAGAATAGTTTATGTTAATAGTCCTCGATTTATTTCAAGTGGAGAGTATTCAGTTATATTTAGTTCCGTTCATACATTCAACCTTGAATTATAAACTCAAACGTCATTTTTACATTTTATTTATGCATCTCCTTCAAAGATATATTGAAGGAAATTTCCATATTCCTGGTGCTGAAAAAGCAATATTTTAATATTAAAAACTTTTTATTTAAAGTTTAAAGTTTATTGTTGTATATGATACAGATTATCTATTAAAAGAGTATGAATAATAAAAAATAGTTTAAGTTTTCTATAAATAAAGCAAAAGTTAAGCTCTTGAATAAATCAGCTATAAAATATAACAAATATAGTAATAATTAATAAGCTTTGTATTTATTTAAATAGCTTTACAATGTTCTTAAGATAATTTAGTAATGCCTTATTGTTTATTTTATTCTTCTTAATTTACTTGCTTAATAGTAAAATTTACTATCTTAAAAAATTAAAATTGAGATATAATAACTTTGAAATGCAGATATAAGTGTGATATACTAATTAAAAATAATTAATTTGGGATAAATAAAATTTAAAAGAGATTCTCACAAGTAAATTAATAAAATTTTGACTAATTTGAAAAAAATAAACTAAATTTGCAAGTACTAAGCATAAGTTCAAAATTACTAATTTGATAAAGACAAAAATAATTATTAATGCGAAAGCTAAATTTGAATAAATATATATGGAGAAAACTTTAGTTTATAGTAAAATTATGGTACGTTTAATAATTATAAATCAAGTTATAAAGGAACTACTATAAATTTTAATATTATTTTTAATTATAATTAACTATTTAAGATTTACAAGTATTGAAATATTAATTATAACTATAAATAAAGGAATTTAAGTTAAATTTAAATTTGAAAATAAATAACAAAATTTATAAAATTAAGATAAACAAAATTTAAGAAAAACATTAAAAGTTAAATTTAAGAGAATCTAAGCTACTATGAAAGAAATTTATTTTATAATTTTAAACTCAAATCTTAATAAGAAAAGCTTAAAATTTATTTAAATTTTGCTAAATGATGCTAATATAGTAAATAAGAAAACATTTAATTTAAGTTTTAAGATAAAGATAAAGTTTTCATGTATAGCTTAAGCTATTCTTAAAAGCAAAATAATTTATATTTAAGTTTAATTAATTTCTTCTATATTTTACTGATTTGAGAGAATCTTAAATTTTATTAATTTATATAGAATAAAGAGGAGTCTATCTAAATATTATAAAGTTAATAGAGTATGTTCCTAAAATATTTTAACTCTAATATATTTAAGAAAATTAACTTTATATATTTTATACCATCCTATCTTTTATTGTCTAGTGAATATCTAGCTTATGCTTATAAAATGATTTAAAGTAAATAAAGCCTTAAGCATTAAATTAATGTTTTTATATTAGAATGAAAAATAATAGCTTCTTTAATAATAGGATTATATATTACTTAAATAAAGTGTTATATACAACTATCTAGCTTTAACTTAATATAAGCAAATTAATATCTCTAAAATACAAATAATTATAAACCTTAAAAGAATAGTTCTATTAAAGTTAAATAAAATAGCTATCTCTAATTAAAATAATTAAGTTTACTATAAATTTGAAAATGGAAGGCTTAAAGAAAAGTTTCTACACCACCTCCAAGAAATAGGAGAGGAAACCAGAAACCGAAATAACCCAGACCCCTGCCAAGTAACAAGAATCTCATCTATCAGGAACACAAACCAGGGAAGAGTACTAACAGACTAGGAAAAGCCACGAACTTACCCCAGCATCTTAGGAGAAGCCAAGGAAACAACCTAAGTCTACTCTACATTAGGAGACATCGGAAGTCTATCCTTCCGGACAAATGAGCGTGGAGTAGCTCATTAAAGTAGTGCTAAGCCTCTAGCAAGAGGTAAAGAAGCTTAAAAGGGAAAATACGAAACTAATGGACCTGATTGAGCAACAAGATATAAGAGAGCTCCGAATGGCAAACTGGGAAAGGGAGCTCGACAACATCTGGAAACACCAACAGGAACAAATGGAACATATGAATGACTCAATAAAGACGATTCAAGAGCAGAACAAGCAAATAATCTAGAGCCAGAGTCAAGTGCAAGAAATTCCTAAGATAGAGAAAATGTACATTGAAGAAGAGCAAGTAATCAAAATGACAAGAGAGAAAAGAATTAAGAAGAAATGCTATTTCTGTGGTAGCTATAGACACCTATATAGGAAATGAAGGAAATTCCAGGGATACAAAAGAGAATATTGGATAAGAGAAAAGAAAGAAAGAGAAATGCTCTATTGTAGCGCAGAGGGGAATATATATAAAAAAAGATGGAATCAAAGAAGTGGTGAAACAAGAACCTTAATAATACGGAAGAAGGGAAAATAAGAAATGTAAATAGAACCAAGGAAGAGAAAACAAGACATAAATCAAGAAAACTTTTTACAAACTTATTTTAGGCGGTGATGTTGATTGCTGCGAAACATTTAAATCAAATTATAATTATAATTAAATTTATTACTTAGTGAAAGTTATAGAGAAGATTAGATAAAAGGAAAATATTTATAAGATTAAAGTTAAAAGGAATGTTATTTTTTCCATATAAAGTTTTAGCTTTTAATTATACAAATTAAATATTTACACAATAAAGGTTGATAAATATGATAATTAATCAATCACAATCCACATAACTTAAATTATATCACTAATGATTTAAATCTTAAGAATGTTAAATTTTCATTATTTTACAAAGTAACTTTAGTAATCAAATTTCACTAAGATTTATCTATTATAAAGCAGATAACTCAAATAGATTCAATCCAAGTTTTTAAGAAGAAATGAGATAAAAGCAAATCAACTTACATAATGTTGTAAATTAATATTTTAAGTTATCATATATTTAAGCTGATAATCAGCAAGTATAAATTTAATTATTCTACATTAACTATTCTTAATTATAAAGTTATTTATTATATTATATATAAAATGGCTTCTAAGAAATAACAGAACTTTGAACAAAACATTTGAACAGGAAAATTCTCTAAAAAATAAAAAAACGAAATAATTACAATGAGTGAAAGTGAGAAATATGATTGATATGACGAACATTAACCACTTGGAAATCCAGAACTAAAAAAACTTCCGACACAAACTCAAATAGAAATATTATCTAAGTCATTAAAAGAGTTTATGTTTAAAAATAGATACCTCACTGATAAAGTAGAAAAATTAGAAAAACTAATAATGTCTTTACTTGAGAAACAATATTAATAATCATAAGAAATAGAAAAAAAACTGGAACAAAGAATTCTTTAAATTTAATAATAAATTCAGGTTACGCCATTTTCGATTTAACAGAATTAATCAGATCCTATGGAAATAGAAAATGAAGCCTCAAATTAAAATAAACAGTAAACGTTTATTTAAAATAAGTAGTAAATTTAAATTAAATAAGTGTTACAGGAATAATAGTTTAAAAGAAGAATAAAATGCTACGTGTGCAATAAATAACACCAATGAAAATACTGCTACTAACTAAGCGAAATTTAAAGAAAGAATAAATAAGATATTTTTAGAAAACTATTTAGGATATATCCAACATAAAGCGGAAAAATTTATAGAAAAAATTTCTTTAATTCAAATCTTAATTCTTGGAGAAACAATTAGGAAAGCTACTTGCAAGATGAAAACTATTCCGAATATTAAAGGATGGTGCACTAATGAAGTGCTAATAGATTTTATCCATAAGATATAATTTTAACTTTGTTTACTATAGAAGTTCAATTATTTCTTATAAACTTGTTGGTCTAAGATTTTTACGCTAGATGCTGTAAAGTAAATAAATAAAAATAAATTTGCTAAGTTAAAGCATCAGATTATAAATATATGGCTTAAGAGAATAGATTAGAAGTGATTTTAAAAGTTATTAATTAAGATATAGATTATTATCATTTAGATATATAGAAACTAATTACAACTAAATAGAAAACATACTTTATTAAAATTTCAGTCTGCAATATAAATTTGTTAGGCTTCTTTTGCTTGCTATTTAGTATGAATTAGTTAACTTTTTTAGAATATAACTTCAAAAGAATTTGATTTAGAAATATATAAAATTAGAATAGAATTAATAGATAAGTAGATTTTCTTGTAATTGATGAGTAAATTATATAAATAATCAAAATTTAATTAATAGATAAATATCTTAAGGAATCTCTATTAGTATAAAGAAAATTTTATAAAAGATATTCATTTCATAGCTTAAAAGGACAAAAATATAATAAATTCCGAAATAGCATTAAGATTAGAAGACACTTATAGCGATAAAGTGTATAAAAAACTTTAATTATTAATCCTTTTAAAAATTTTAGATAAAGAAAATGAAGCTTTTATATCATTACTTTGAAGTTATAAAATCTAAGCTTAAAATTTTACAAGAGAATTATATAAGATTAAAATTATTTTTTAACTATAAAATATTTCAACCTAAAACTGATTGTAACTATTAAATATCAGCAACATTACTTAGCTTGATATTCTCCAATAAATTTTTATATTATGATATAAACCTCAAAGTATTTACTAAAGTTTAGTTATAAATATGTAAGTTTTTTATTAATTTAAATTCATTTATATTTTACAGTCTATCTATTAGATTTAAAACTTCTATGCAATTATTTTTGGTTGCATTTGATAATAGCAGCTTAATAAGCAGTATAGCATATATCAGCTCTGAAAATTTTCATTGTTCTTTTATTTATCTCTTGCTTATCTCGTTTTTTATTTTGATATTTTAATGATGCTAAACGTATTTTAAATATATTAGATTTAGATAATCTTCCAAATTTTATTTCCTTACATGTAATGTAACTCTTTCTTATACGAGTACTGTAAATAGCGGAGTATTTATTATGAAGCATAACTTAATTTTAAGTACTAATTAGTTGTAATAAAATAGCCATATTTGCTTATTATTTATTCTTATATCATATTTTTTAATTCATTATAGCAATAAAATGAATTAAGATAGTTCAAGCAATATTTTTTAGTCTATATCGACTTTACTCAGTTAGTTTTCTTTCCCCTCATTTTAGAGCAACTGGACAAAGAAATGGAATTTACCTCCATTTCAAGAAAATACCTCCTATGCTGAGCCTGAAGCATTCAATTTATGCATAAGACTACCTTCAAAGCTGATAATTAATTTTAGCTAAGAGTTCAGAAAAAGATAATAAATGCATTCATACTGATAAAAAGCACTATGCCAAAAGTACGTGCTACACTTGCTATTATCAAAATAAATAAGATAAAATAATCAAATGCAGCCATATGGATGGAGTAGTTTTTGCAAGAAACATATGGTACAATTGCTATTCAATAATTTATAAAGCATATGAGAAAATAAAAATAAAGATAATTGAGGATAGAAATTATTGCTTTTATAAATAAATATTCTTTAGTTCCTTAAAGAAGAGCTTCATTTATAATCTTCTTAACTAAGCATCCTATTATTATACTCTTCTTTATTTTTACTATTTTTAATGGATTCAAAGTTGTGAAATAATAAAAAAATAATTGGCTAAAGGTTTTAAAAACTAATGAGTTAAAAGATTCCAAAATAGCACAAAGCATAATCAGAATTTCGTTTAAAGCATACAAATAAAATTAAAAGTTATATTAAGTTATTTATTAAAAATAATCATAAATATAAGAATAATTTTTATTAGCTAAATTAAAACAAAGAGGCATAAAGCACTTTTGCTATATGATTTAAATTTATTGCGAAAATGGAATCTATTATTAATGGAAAGTACTTAGTGAAATAGATTAATAAAGGCTACCTAAAGAAATACTCAATTTTAATATCATAGTGAGATTTAAAAATATAAAAGAATAAAATAAATAAATCGATATTGTTAAAATTAAAATTATTAAATAGGCTATCAGTAGCATCTAGATAAATTAAATTAAGATTTACTTAAAAAAATTTAAATATTAGTCCTTCTCTTATCTTGATATGAAGAATATCTTTTTATTACATTTATTTTAATTTCTTTCTCGACCTATAAAAGCTTAAGGCAAAAATAATAAATGATAAAAAATAAAAATTTAAATTATAAGCAAAAGATTAAAAAACGAAAGAAATTAAATTAAAACTAAAGAACATATTTTAGAAATATATCACATAAATTAAAAAATATCTAAGTTTCTAAAATAAAAAATTATAGCTTATCAGAATAAAATTGCATATTGAAACATTAATAAATAAACTTAATGATTATGAAATAAGCAATAGAATCAAAATAAATAATTTATTGTAGCTTTTTAATTAAAATAGTTCTTATTATTAAATTATTATAAAATCAAAAAATTTTATTAACTCAATATGGAACAAAAAAGATGTTTTCGTAATATTTGTTGATATTAAAAAAGCGTACGACTCGGTGCAAAGAAAAGATATATGATAAATCCTAAACGATCTAAAAGTACCGGAATAGATAATTAAACTCCTAGCAAACTTCTACTGTGAAGAAGAAATTAAACTTAAAATCAATGAATAAATAGCAAAATCATTCTCGACAAATAAAAGACTAAAACAGGGATGCATAACGTCGACAAGACTATCTAACTTTATAATAGCAAGACTTCTCCATAGCTTGGAAGATTAAAAGCTAGGAATTACGATAGACTTTAAAAACGAAGAGGGATGAACAAAAGAAATATATGCAGGTTGTTTTTCATATGCAGATGACCTAGCCTTAATAAGTGAATGAGAATAATTAGAGGAAATAATCAAAAATTTAACCTCATGGGCAGAAAAATACAAACTGGAAATTGCAGATAAAACAAAATGAATGATATGAAAAGCAGCAGAAAATAGAAACTGAGAAAATATAGGCAATACTATTGAGGTGGGAAATTTAAGAATCGAAAGAGTAACGTCCTTTTAGTACCTAGGGCATATAATAGAAGAGACCATCAGCTTTGAAAAACACATGGAGAACAGACTAGAAGCAGCATAAAAGATGTAAACATGAATACTGGGTAAAATAACAATGAATAAGGGATTAACACCATATAATGCAGGAATAATGATAAAAAAGTTCGTAAGCTCAGTATTCAGCTATGGGACAGAAGTTATCCCATATTGTGAATAATTTGTAGGAAAATAAGTGATGGAACAATTAGAAATAATATAGAGAAGATCTTTACGAGCAATCATAGATGCCCCTTTCTAAGTGTAAAATGAGATGCTAGAATACGAGTTACAGTTTATGAAATTTAAACATTACCTATGGCAGAAAACGCTGAGATTAAGAGGCAGACTAATAGGTAACTAAGGAAAAACAGTAGATGGATTAATATTCGACCTAAGTAAAGAAGAGAACTTTATTTTTGAACAATACTGCACGACAATAAAATTAGAATTAAAAATTGAAGACAAAAATATATTTATAGATGATGGTAATAATAATCAAAAAGGGAAGAAAAACATTAATCGTGCAATTTGAGAACATAGAGTATACATAGAAGATAGAGAAAGAATGGAGTAAATGATAACAACTCTACAATATAGAAAAGCATGATTTGATGAATATGTAGTAGGACCACCCAACTACCTAAGATACAATAAAAATAGAAAAGAAGAAATATGCTACATATTTAGAATAAGAACGAGATGTAATGGGAGCCAGAATTGTTTAAAAGAAAGACACCTAGTTGCGACAAGTAAATGCCCTTTCTGTAATGATGCAAGAGAAAATGAAAGGCATATCATAGAAAAATGCTCAGAATACAAAGAAAGTAGATAAATATGTATTAGAAAGTTAAGAACAATAGGAGTAGAGAGACAAGGAATCGAACTATTTGATATAATATGAGGTACGGCAAAATTCGAAAAATTCATTAGAACCTAAGAAGAGTAAAAAAGAGCTAAAACTGACTTGATAATAAAAGATTATATCAAAAACATATTAGAAAAAAGAAAAAAAGGATACTTAGAAAAGAAAATTGAATGAAAAAAAGAAATAGGAAAATATTATAGAGCAGGAAAAGGATAATTTTTATGATTTTATAAAAGCTTGATTAAGAAAAAAAGAATTAGAAACGAAAATTAGCAAAGTATGTAAAAAATAATGGACGCTTGTAACAAAGAATCAATAAAACGTAGATAGATAGAAGACAGAAGAACAAGAGATAATGAAGAAGAAAATGATGAAGATATGGAACTAATAAGAGAAGAATTTTTATTACCTGAAGGCTTACTTGAAGAAATAGACATGTATTGAAACATTTATTAAAGAGCTGCGCACCAACGAGGTGCTACGCGCTCTATAATCAAATTTATTTAACTAAAAATATTCGTAAAATGCTAGCTAAAAATTTAATTAATATGAATATAATAAAAAATTTAAAAGTTACTATTGATTATTATAGAACTTAAGGAATATTAAACAAAATATTTGAGAATTTAAAATCTCATATATTTGACAAATATACCTTCTTGGTTTAGCATTTAGATAATAGAAAAAACAAAATAAAAATTGAATAACTAGAAATAAAAATATTAAAGGAAATATTTAAAAATAGTATTTTTCTTAATTTAATTTCAGATAAAATTGACTTAAGAATCTTTAGCATTAGCATAGAATATAAGCTAAAAGCTTTCTTCTTTATCCAAAACACTTATTCTTAATTTATTTTAACTTTATTTTCAAATATTATTTGCGAAATTTACATTGCCTATTTTCTGAATATTTACTTTAGTATTAAGAATAAAAATAGCTATAGCTATACTTAGCAAATAAGAATCTTTGTCAAATAATTTTAATATTTAAGTAAATTTTAGTAGGGTTGAGCATATAAAGCTAATAATAAGCATTAATGAGAAATTTATAAAGAGGATTAAAATTAGTTGCTAGAAACACTTCAATACATAACTATTTAATTTTGATTAGAAAAGTGAAAGGTACATAACTTTAAAAATTATTGGTTTTCTTCCTGTTAATTTATATATGCTTAGCAAGCGTTATTTGGACATATGCTTTAAAATAATTGATTTAAGTCTTAAAAGTATAAAGAAGGTAATTATTGGATAAAAATAAAAACTATTAAGTTTAATAAAAGAGAACCTCTTATTATATTAATTTCATTTATATCTTAATATTAAAAAATAAATAAATATTTATATTTTTTATTTGATAGAATGGATTTAGAACAAATTCTATGATAGTAGAGCAATAGAATTAAATAAAGAATCTAATTTTAAAAATTAAAATTATTTATAAGTTAATCATTCTTAAATAGATCTAATCATCTCAGCATATCTCATTCCAAATAAGACATTTAAATTCCAATTTAATTCAAAATTATTAGAAATATAAAAGCTAAGAAAGTAGAAAAGCACTTAATAGAAAGCACTTAAAATTTGTTAAAGAATTCTGAAAATGTGTGCTTACTACATGAGTTTATAAAGCCTATTAGTATTTTATTAAATATATAAAGAAGTATAAATTGAATTAATGACAAAAAATTATTAAAAATAGATAACTTTAATAATTCTTTTCAATTAATTTAAAAAAGAAAAATTAAAAATTTCATAACTTTATCAATCATATATATTTTTTAAAACCCCCATAGTTGTTCGAAAGTGAACAACAAGGTCATCTTCATCAGAGGTTGGGAAGTTAAGTACACATAATCGACTTTATGTCTTCCTCTGCTTTGGTTTGACCTCGAGACATAAGATTCTTAGACCACCGACACTGGCTTGGCTTAATTTATTTTTAATTCTGGAACGAAAATGAAATAATATTGCGAACTTCATCAGATGTGGGGAATTTAAGTACCCATAATTGACACATGTCGTCCTCTGCTTTGGTGATGCAATGAGACACAATCCTGCCATGTCCTTGGACCTCCAGCAAGTATTAAAGATTACGAGTATTCTAAAATTATATCAGTATTGAACATTTTTATCGGTACTTAATAATTATACCAGTATTGAACAAGGGCTACCAGTATCTGATAATTTTATCAGTAACAAACATTCTTGTCAGTATGAAACATTTTTTTTTAAAGAACTGCGCACCAACGAGAGTGCTACGCCCTCTATAATCAAATTTATTTATTTATTTATTATTTATTTAATCAATATTGAGGAATTTGATTCCAATAATTATCAATATTTAAATATAAAATTTGGAATAAAATGACAACTAAGAGATATTTTTATTTTATCCTTAAAATTAATTTTTATGAAGTAGATGTGTATTTAGGTTATAACCAAAATATCAATGATTTAATTATTTTAGTGAAGCATTAATTTGTTTAAATTTAAGTTGGATAATGGAATAGCCTTACTTAATACTTTTATATTTATAAATTATTTTGGAATAAATAAGTGATCTTTATAGATATTTTATAAGATCCTTTAGTTAAAGAAAAAATAGATTCTAGATGGGAATGGCAGATTTAAGTTTTAATAATAAACCATTTATGAATATTTAAACTGAATTGGAAAAATTCGAAATTGTTAGTAATAATGTATATTATTTATGCTAAGTATAACAAATAAAAATAGTAAATCCTTCTAATAATTTCATACAATTAAATTTGTGATTTTCGTATTTTTATCTCTATTATGCAAGTAATAAAACTTATTAAGATAAAATCTTCTAAATTTAAGTTGAATAGCAAAGAAAAACTTGAGATAAAGGAAAATAATATTATTAAAAGGTAAACAATTACCAATTATGTAGAATTTAGCTCAATCAACTATAAAATTTCTCAACTTCATATATTTTTAGTTATCATATTACATGAAACTGTAAACCTAGAATCTTTTATTTAGACCACGTCAAAATAATTTATTGCTAATAATAAACTTTGAATTAAAATAACTTAAGCATAATTTATTTTTATGAAACTAAGAGATTTTACTAGAAACATCAGGAGTCTTTTGAATAAACAAATCCAAATTAGTTTTTAGTTATGCAAAGGAGTATTTAATGGTATTAGAAGCTCGTTTTTATTAAATTTATTCATCAATTCTAAAAGAAACATACTCAAGGTCTAATTTACACTAAGATTCCAAAATCTTCAAGAGACTTATTGAAAAATTCGCTATTATAAATCCAAATTAGCAATAATAATTAATTCAATAAGAGCTTACTTTATATATTATTAACTAATTATTTATCAATACCAAGTAGAAGTGAAAAATACACTAAATTCTAATAGAGAAGTGTTTGCTATTCTAAATACCTTAAATAGAAATAATTATGTAAATTAAGATGCTTAATAGGAATTAATCTAACTTAAATTTTATGTAGAAATAACTTTAAATAATTAATGTGTTCTTTATATTTATGAAAATTCTAAAAAATACTTCTATCAAGTTATCCTAAATTTTGGCAAAAAATTATATACATGACACTATACAATTTTTAAAAATAAATAAATAGCTTTATGATTTAATCATAGAAAATGCTTTAGAAGTTAGTTAAATTTTATGTAAAAATAGCAGGTATTTTTGTCGCCGATTCTGAATATTCTAATTTATTTGTGGATTGGAAATGAAAAATATCTAAATATTTTAATAAGCGAAGCAATTTACCTCTTAATGATAAATTTTTAATTATTAAGTTTAAATAAAGGAAAAATGCTAATAATATACAATATAAGCTTCAATCTATTTATATAAGTTTAGTTAAGAACATTTAATAATTTAACGTAGAAGATCAATAAAAAGCAAAAAGTATCTTCTTAAATTTCTAAATTTTATTAAAATACTTTAATATAAAACCTGACACCAATTCCACTATTCAACTATTTCCGAGTTTGCTTTTTGTTTGAGAATTCTTAAATAATTAAAATAAAAACTTAAAGATAAAATATCAGATTAAAATTATAGATAGCTAGGAATATATAAATATAGACAAATCATTTTAGTTTTAAACTGACTTAAATTAGAATTAAATGACTAATATATTGTTTAAGTAGTCATAAATAGTAAAAATTTACATTGCCTTTATATACAAATAATAAAGATTAATTATAATTGTGAAGATAGAGTGTTGAGTAAATTTAAATTATGACTTAATAGTGTTAAATGATTTATCTAAATTTAGTATTATAAAACTTTATTTCATTTAAAACATAATTATTAATAATAATGCAAAAATAAAATAAATTATAAAGTATTAAGCTATTATTATTTGCTTAATTAATGTTTCTAATCCATTCTTTTTTTCATGCGTATTAAATAAGTGTATTTTTCCTAGTTTCTTTAATATGCAATATTTCATACTGTTTTGAGTATTTTTCTCATTATTATTAATTTTACTCTTTATCAAGGGAATCATATATAATAGTGATTAAATTCTAAGATTTAGCACATTGAAATAAATGTAATAGCCCTTTTAGGATAAATTCTAACTAAATATAAAAATAGAATTTCTAATAATCTTTAATCATTAATTAATAAAGTTAAATAAATAAAGCATAATTTAAAATCCAAACAAACTTTAATAAAATCTTTAGTTATAATATAACTATTAAAACATTATAAGCTTAATAGATCATTCATCAGCAGACTAAAATTCATAAATTGGAAATTTCTTATAACTTAATATTTATTAACTTATAGCAAACTTAATACTCATTAATAATCTATTATAGAGTTTTTTTAATACTTTGGAATTTTTTTCTTAATCCTCAGGTAATTTTGTCTCCAAATATATTATAATAGAAATTTGGCTCTTAAATAATATAATTTGGATCTTATTCTCATATGTTCATTATGCAAATAATAATTGGATAAATATCTAATTAATAGTTAAAACTTTAAATTATCTTTATCTACTTACTCTACTAAAATTGAATTCTATAAAGTTTTATTTTTATCTTTGTATCTATTATGTTTTTATCTTAATAATGTTTTATAAACTAAATTAATAATAGATAAAATCAGACTTATCAGCTAGGATTATAATTCTAAAAATTTAAATGTCTTAGTTGCTCATTTAGTATGAATTATTTGAAAATATAGATAATCTATTTAAAAAATTCAAAGTTATATTCATTTTATTTAAAATACTTCTTTAGAGTCTAACTGCTTTAATCTCTACTTTTAACTTTTAATTTCATTTTATAAAATGTCAGTGAGAAAATTATTTTAGAATCATTGTAAATAATTCATTTAAAATTCCTCATAACTATCTATTTCTTTCTTGCTAAAACGATGCTATTAATGTTTAGATAAGCTTTAATTTTTTTAATTTGAACTGAAAGTTTGATAGTTAGAAATTATTTATTTATTCTTTGCTATCTTTTAGTTTTTTAGAGATAATTAAAAAAATTAAATTAAGAAGAATATGAGTCTTTATTGAACAATCATGCTTTTACTTGCTTCTTATACATTCTTTTCTTGAATGCCTTGTATGCTGCTGAATAGCAACTGCAGCACATTCCTCTTGCAAAGACTAATTTATCAGGATGACCACATGTAATTACTTTTTCCATTTTGTTTTTTTAATAATAGCAGGTCTAACACAGTCCTTTTGCATAGTGCTTTTTATCTGTATGGACACATTTTGTTATTTCTTTTTTAATCTTAAGCTAAAATTAGATTTCACTGCCCGGATTTTAAGTAAGTTAATTGCCTAAGTTAAATTCTTCTGGTTCCTGAGGATTGAAAATTGAATTGAGAGGAGGGAGTTCTCTACTTTGAGGCCAATGATTGGAAAAAGAAGGAAAAGGAAATGATCCTAGCAAAGTAGGCATACCCTGTGAAATATAAAGATTATCTTTCTTCATTTCAGTAATTATAATAAATAATTATGATTTGCTTAAATAAGCCTTATATCAATTAAACAAAACTCTATTTAATTTATAAAACTATTAAACTAAATATAATAAATTAGCCTCATTACGTAGTAGCTATTATATATACATTTATTATAATTAAATTAAGCTGCTGATAAGAGCTATTGATATAGGGTTATTGAAATTATTTAAATTTCTTTAATGCTTTTCTTCAAATATTCTGATATTTATAATTTTTAATTATTTATTGCATAATAATTACTCAGTCTTATTAAGTCATTAGATTACTTATTTATTATTTACTTTATTTAAATCTTCTTTTATTCATAGGGTTTATTCTAATCTAGCCACTATGAATAGAAAATTTTTTATCAATTTTTCTATAATTAATTTAAATAAATATCAGATGACTTAAACAAATTTAGTAGATATTTAATAATTTGATTATCTATAAAGAAATAAATCAGTTTAAGTTAAAATTTCTTAATTAAACAAATTAAATATTAGATAATAAAAATTAATTTCTAGTTAATAAGCTTATTTTTTGATTTGTGCCATCTAAGTTGCTTCTTCTAGACTTTAAATAAATTAACTTTTAAAATTATCAAAAAGTTAAATTAAAGTATTTCCTTTTGATTTTAAGATAGTTATTAGATGCTTTTCTTAAATTCTTTTAAATGTTTATTGCTGCTAATAAGTTTCACTTTAAAAATAAAAAATTTAAATAAACTTGACTGTACCTTTTTTATTATTTTTCAGATTTTGTAAATATATATTTCATTTAATTATTAATTACATTTTTCTATCAACAAAAATTTAAAGTTTTTTCATTATTATTTAGAGTTGTATTACTATTTCTTTTCTACTTAGAATTTTTAATAAATATTGTCTATCAAGTAACTTTATTTTAAAATTTTAATTTTAATTTCAACTTTATTTTTATTTATTTCTTTTCTGTGCTTTAACTAAAAAATTGTATTTATGAATTTTTCTTATTTATGGCAATCCTTTGCGTGATATTATTTTTTCTCTTCGACAATAAAATTTTTTATTTAATTTTATTAATAACTTATACTTGTATAGCTTTTTATAAGTTGTAAGCATTTTTACCAAATATAACTCAACAAGTCTATTGAGTAAAAATGATTATTTAATTTTTCTCTTTAGTATGTTCTATCATAATAAATTTATAACAAATTTTGTTTATTTTCTTTTTATTATTTTTATGATTTTTAGAATTTTGTTTTTTCTTTGTAAAAATTAATTTTTAATTTTAAGAAAATAAATAATTAGCTATCTTTTTATTCTAAATTTATGCTTAAATTAATATTTATTATATAAATTTGGAAAATAATGTTTATTAAAACTCTTTTTAAGATTTATTGTATGTATTAAATGAAAACATATTAAATTAAAAAAATTAAATTAAATTTAATGTAGAGGAAGTTATAATTCTTCATATATCTATTAAAGATACTCTCGATTATATATTACTCTATGAATTTTAACTAAGGTTTTTTAATTACTTTATTAAGAAAAAAGGAAACATCTATTAAAAGATTTACATCTAAAAATATAAAAATTTTAAATTAAAGTTTATAGAATTTGATTAAGAATATTAATTTAGATATTAGCAGTTAAACATAAACGATAATATAAAAATTAAATTTTATTGCAAGTAATAAACCCCTTAGCATTATACTAAAAGCTTAAATTATCATTATATAATCATTATCTATTTGTTATATCTATACCTATAATTCAAATATTTTAAGAAGTTTATTTCTTCAGATGTTTTTCTGTCATGATTCTGTCAAATTTATACAAATTTTACTAAATACGCTAATAAACTCTAATATTATAAATAAATAACTATATTTATTTCTAGTTAAAGCTATTGTAATTAATAAAATGGTTATAGATAATTTAATTGAAGATAATGTAAATTTAAGTATATAACTAGCCTTAATCTGATTAAATATCATTTAATACAAATCTGCTTTATTTTATATATTTTGATTATTTAATTTTATCATCATTATATTTAGCATATGTTGCTATGTCTAAAATAAGCAAAATGCTTATAAAAGTAAATAAATAATGATAGCTCTTTAAATATACAATTGTATCTTTAAATTTAGTGTATATCAAATAAAATCAAGAGATATACTAAAAGGAACATTAAGAAACAAAGCTGGCTAGATGATACTAACTTATTTTCTCTTCACTAAATAAACAGAAAATTGACTATTAATTATACTTAAAGCTACTATCATTAATCAATTATAATAGATATAAATTTCTGAGTAAGGGAAAATAAATATTATTAGAACATTAGTTAGACATTTTAAATTTTATCTATTTCATTTAAAATTATAATAAGATAATTTGAGACACATTTATAGCAAAAGCTTTCCAAGTTAAGATAAAATTTACCAAAATAAATTAACTAAAGATCTTTCTGATATTTTATCTCCTAAATTTAAATATGATAGCCTTAGTCATTATTATTAAACTTAATAAAATAGAATGTAATTAATAAGCATCTTTATACTATATTTAAAAGAGAATCCAAGCTCTCTAAAATTAGGCATAATAAATGAAACAATTATCAAATTTAGGTTATCAAAAATATCGGAACATTAACTACTTTGAAAGAAAATTTTAACTATCAAATAAAGAATTAGATATTAGTTTAAAATAAAGCTCTAAAATTAATTATGTAAACTATATGGAAAAGTATCAATTTGAGTGATTTTTTATTTATTATTAATGATTTAATAATGTAAGCCTTTATGAAATTATTAATGCACTTAATAAATTCTAGCATATGGCTCTAATTAATATGATATGAAATTTTAAAGCATACATATATAGAATTCATATTAATTAATAAAATAAGCTAAACCAATTATAAAGAATAATTTTGCTTAATTTAAGAAGAATGTTCAATACGACAAAAGGTAAATATATACATTAAATAAACTAAAAGATATAATTAAAATACCATAAAATAATTTTATTTTAAAGCTTAATTAATGCTATTATCAGAGTAAATAGGATTTTTTTGGGAGATAATTAATATAGCTTATTAGCTTAAATCCAAAAAGATATATTTCCAATCTTTAAATTATTGTCAGCATTTCTACTATAAAGAATAGAATATTTTAAAAGGAAAACTAAACCTTTATTTTTTCTTTTTTATCTTGTAAAAAAAATGTTATTATAGAGTGTGTAGCCCTATAATAGGGTGCATCTCTTTAAAAATGCCAATTTATAAATCTCATTAATCTTCAATATTTCCATAGCCTTCTCTCTTCTATTTGTGAGCAAGGTTGCGGTTCAAAATCTCCAAAGCACGGGACACCAACAGGCGATTACAGGTAGGTTTCCAACCTATGATGAAGAGATTAATCAGGTCCAACATTTAGAAAAGGTTGTTTCACAGTCAGTTCATCTCTGGGAATTCTTCTCGCGACCTTAAAAGGTAAGGAAACTTTCTGGAAGCGGGAAAGAATCCTTTTCTCAAGTTCGACATTTATTTTAATTTCCATCTTTTTAAAGGTTTATAAGAAAATTCTTGGATACTATTATTAATGGCTTAAACTTAATTATTTTAAATAAATAATTATCTAGGTTTCCAAAAGTTTGGACTTAAAAAAGCTAAAATGAATGCAATAGATATGATACTAAATTTTTTCTAGCTTATTAAGATAGTTTCGTCTAATTTTAGAGATTTTAAAACTTAAAATAAAAAAAAAAGTTGAGAAAATAGACATGTAAAAAGGTAATTATAGACATATATATGATAAAAAAATGGTTGTATAATAATATTAGCATTGGATATAATGCTAAGAAGTTTATTGCTAGCTATAAACTTAATTTTGATATTTAGTTCTTCAAAGTTTATATTTAAATCCTTATTCTTAATGAAGTTCATACAATTATTATAAGCTTTAGTTAATTTTAGAGAGATAAATATTTTAGAAAATGATTAGATCTTTTCAATAAATCAGTTTAACTTAATAGCCTTAGGAAAATAATGGAATAATGTATAGCCCAAAGCATCCTTCATAGATATTTAGAGTATTATAATTTTATAAGCTTTATCTAATTTAATTTTATATTAAGTTCACTTATTATCTTTTAATACATCAAACATCCTAGTAGAGTTATTTTCGAAATTTATATATTAATCATAAATTTAAGCAATAAATTAGACTAGGAAGAGTAAAGTTCTTAAAATTATAAAAAGAAAAGAGCAGCATTTTTATAAATCTGCTATGATAAATAATAAAAAAGGAAAAAGCTTTGATTACTAATAAATATGCTTACTTGTGTTAGGTAAAAGTAGTTGCAACTTATAAAAGTATATATAAGTATAAGTTATTTAGAAATTTAAATAACTAACTAAAAAATTTATATTCAGCTGTTCAATAGAAAGAAGCTTTATCCTCTTAAGGGTAGCTGTAGATCATAAAAATCAATTAATTTTAAATAAAAGCATGAAAAAACTAAAAATTTAGATAAATGTAAAACAAATAACTTTAGCAAATAATAATAACTATTATTACGAAATATAAGGAATAGTAATAAAAATACTAAAAAGTAAGGAAAACACTTTTAATTGTTGTTGTTAGAAAAGCATAATTTAACGAATAATAATTAATATAATATATGCTTGCAATATCTTAAAATAATAAGGAAATAGAATCAAACTTTTTCTTTTAAAGATGTAAGAGAAACTTATTAGCAGCAATAAACATTTAAAAGAATTTAAGAAAAGCATCTAATAACTATCTTAAAATCAAAAGGAAATACTTTAATTTAACTTTTTGATAATTTTAAAAGTTAATTTATTTAAAGTTTAGAAGAAGCAACTTAGATGGCACAAATCAAAAAATAAGCTTATTAACTAGAAATTAATTTTTATTATCTAATATTTAATTTGTTTAATTAAGAAATTTTAACTTAAACTGATTTATTTCTTTATAGATAATCAAATTATTAAATATCTACTAAATTTGTTTAAGTCATCTGATATTTATTTAAATTAATTATAGAAAAATTGATAAAAAATTTTCTATTCATAGTGGCTAGATTAGAATAAACCCTATGAATAAAAGAAGATTTAAATAAAGTAAATAATAAATAAGTAATCTAATGACTTAATAAGACTGAGTAATTATTATGCAATAAATAATTAAAAATTATAAATATCAGAATATTTGAAGAAAAGCATTAAAGAAATTTAAATAATTTCAATAACCCTATATCAATAGCTCTTATCAGCAGCTTAATTTAATTATAATAAATGTATATATAATAGCTACTACGTAATGAGGCTAATTTATTATATTTAGTTTAATAGTTTTATAAATTAAATAGAGTTTTGTTTAATTGATATAAGGCTTATTTAAGCAAATCATAATTATTTATTATAATTACTGAAATGAAGAAAGATAATCTTTATATTTCACAGGGTATGCCTACTTTGCTAGGATCATTTCCTTTTCCTTCTTTTTCCAATCATTGGCCTCAAAGTAGAGAACTCCCTCCTCTCAATTCAATTTTCAATCCTCAGGAACCAGAAGAATTTAACTTAGGCAATTAACTTACTTAAAATCCGGGCAGTGAAATCTAATTTTAGCTTAAGATTAAAAAAGAAATAACAAAATGTGTCCATACAGATAAAAAGCACTATGCAAAAGGACTGTGTTAGACCTGCTATTATTAAAAAAACAAAATGGAAAAAGTAATTACATGTGGTCATCCTGATAAATTAGTCTTTGCAAGAGGAATGTGCTGCAGTTGCTATTCAGCAGCATACAAGGCATTCAAGAAAAGAATGTATAAGAAGCAAGTAAAAGCATGATTGTTCAATAAAGACTCATATTCTTCTTAATTTAATTTTTTTAATTATCTCTAAAAAACTAAAAGATAGCAAAGAATAAATAAATAATTTCTAACTATCAAACTTTCAGTTCAAATTAAAAAAATTAAAGCTTATCTAAACATTAATAGCATCGTTTTAGCAAGAAAGAAATAGATAGTTATGAGGAATTTTAAATGAATTATTTACAATGATTCTAAAATAATTTTCTCACTGACATTTTATAAAATGAAATTAAAAGTTAAAAGTAGAGATTAAAGCAGTTAGACTCTAAAGAAGTATTTTAAATAAAATGAATATAACTTTGAATTTTTTAAATAGATTATCTATATTTTCAAATAATTCATACTAAATGAGCAACTAAGACATTTAAATTTTTAGAATTATAATCCTAGCTGATAAGTCTGATTTTATCTATTATTAATTTAGTTTATAAAACATTATTAAGATAAAAACATAATAGATACAAAGATAAAAATAAAACTTTATAGAATTCAATTTTAGTAGAGTAAGTAGATAAAGATAATTTAAAGTTTTAACTATTAATTAGATATTTATCCAATTATTATTTGCATAATGAACATATGAGAATAAGATCCAAATTATATTATTTAAGAGCCAAATTTCTATTATAATATATTTGGAGACAAAATTACCTGAGGATTAAGAAAAAAATTCCAAAGTATTAAAAAAACTCTATAATAGATTATTAATGAGTATTAAGTTTGCTATAAGTTAATAAATATTAAGTTATAAGAAATTTCCAATTTATGAATTTTAGTCTGCTGATGAATGATCTATTAAGCTTATAATGTTTTAATAGTTATATTATAACTAAAGATTTTATTAAAGTTTGTTTGGATTTTAAATTATGCTTTATTTATTTAACTTTTATTAATTTATATGCAAAATTTACTCAAGTGAGTGAATATTAAAATATTTAATTTGAATACACTCTGAAAATATATATTAATAATTATTTTAGAGTACCGAATCTTCAAGTTTAGTCAATCTTTTCATATTTTTTAAAATTAGAGTAAAATTATTAAAGGTAAAAATACTCAAAACAGTATGAAATATTGTATATTTAATAAGTTAAACAAAAAACTAAGTTTATCTGATAAACATGATGAAAAGAGAGAAGATTAAGGAAAAATATAATAAAAAAACTAAAATTACAAAAAAGACACTTTATGATTATTTTCTTAATACTTAATTTTTATATTTCTATTTTAAATAAGATCAAGTTTATTATACTACTAAATTTAGATAAATTGTATTATATTAATAATTTATACATTAAATTTACTCTGCAATCAATTCTAGCAATAATAATTAAGCTTTACTATTTTATAAATTTTTCTTAAGATGAGCTTTGATTATTTAAAATTATTTAAAAAATATTGAGTCATTTAATTTTTTAATTTAGTTATTTTAACCTAAATTACTTTTATATTCATTCTTTTTATCTATAATTTAAGTCTGATACTTTATCTTTTTTGTTAATGGAAATTTTTTAATTATTTTAAAATTCTCAAACATAAATCAAACTCGAGAAAAGTTTTAACAACTTTATTGGCATCCGATATAATATAAAATATTTTAATTAGTTTTATAAGCTTAAAAGTGATTTTTGATAACTTTAATGAATTGCTATATTAAATTTCTTAAGAAATTTAATAATAGACTGAAACTTGTCATATTTTACTAAACTTAAAATATTAAGGGTTTTATCATAAAAAAATCTAAATTACTTAATTATTAAGAATATGTTTTACTTTTCCATGTTCAAATTATAAAGAAATTAGGATATTCAGAATTGATAGCCTTAATAAAATATTTATTTTTAATGCCAAAAAGGTTTTTTAACTTATAGCATTTCATATGATAAAATATGAAGATGCTTCTAATTTTTATGAAGCACATATTGATGGTCTAATGATTTTTTAAATAAAATTTTATTTTGGATTAAATCCTAATATGTATATAAATGTTTAAACTTATTTATTTTTAGCACATATGGCAAAATAAAAGTTTATTTGTTTGAATTTTGCGCACTTTACTCTTCTCTTGATTTTCTAAATAACTAAATTTGTTTAAGAATATTTTAGATAGGTTTCTTTCTATTGAGTTAGCTATTATAATTAATTTTAATTTATATTAACGAAATTTTATAATTATTCTCTTTAAGATTTTTGTATCTTTGTGCAAATTATACCTTAAATATGTTTTTTTTAGAGCTAATGAAAAAATAGGGCTGTAAAAGATTTCTTTTCCATTTAAAATGGCTATATATAACTAATAACTAAATGAATTTATTTATTTAATAAATTTCTGAGACTTCTAGTCTGAATTTTAGGTTTGATCATTATTAAATATTTTATAAAAGCAAGTTTAATTAATAATTCATTCTTAGTGATAAATTATTTTGAATTAGCTTTAAATAAATGTTTTTATTTTCTACAATTACACAAATGTAAATTCTAAAATATTTCAAAATGAAATTTGAATTATTTATAGTTGCTAGCCAAAGTTATATATAATTAATAGTTATACCTTTTAAATATTATTTTTCTTTGTTATTATATTTAAATTTAAGATATTCTATCTTAAATAAGTCTTATTGCTTGCATAGTGAAGGTAAAAATATTAAATTATAAATTTAATTATAAGAAGATTGCTAGTGGATTTAAGAAATTCATTTGCTCTGTTTAGCATAAATTTATTTAGATTATTAATATAAATTTTTATTTTTTCTAACTAGTTTCAAATATTCATGAATGATATACTATTCAAATACTAAAGCCTGTCATTCCCATTACAAGCAATTTTTTAAACTAAAGCATTTTCTATAAAAATAGATGCAAATAACTTGATATATTCCAAAATAATAGCTTGATATAAAAGAACTAAATAAGTTTATTTATAATTATAAGTCTTAGATATAAATAAATCAATATTTTCTAAAATTATTAAAATTAAAAAAAATGGCACCTAAGAAATAATAGACCTCTATTAACGAATACTTGAAAAAATAAGAATAACCTAATTTAATTGAAGAATAACCTTAATAAGATAAAGATTAATAATCTAAGGAATCCTTTGCATAATCAGTTCAGCAAAGGATATCAAATATCCAATATGACTTGAAAAAGCAAATATAAAAAATAGAAAATTTAGAAAACTTACTAGAAAAATTAATGGAATAATTAAACCTATAATTCCCATCCATAGATGAATCATTAAATAAAATCTAATCGTAAATAGTAATTAAATTGGAATAAATTTATAAATAATTTAACGAAGTCCCTCAAATGTTCCAATTTCATTTTTCTTAAATTGAATATCAAATAAAGCAACTTTAAGAAAAACAAGAATAATAACAAGTAATAATTTAAAAATTATAAGATTAATAAGATTAATAATCAAATATCCCAATGGAAATCGAATCGGAATTCTAATTATAAGAAATAAATAAAATCAATTATTATCGCAAAAAGATTCGGTGCTATTTATGCTAGAAAAATCATTGCTGGAAAAAATGCTGGAAGAAACAAGAAATTGAAAAAATTAACAAGTAATAAATATTAGACTAACTTTTCAGAATATGACCAACAAGAACAGGATAAGTATACAGAAAGAAATTCTACAACTCAAGAAACAACAAGTTTTATAAAAATGGAAGAAGAAACTATAACGATAATTAGTGGATGAGGGAGAGACAAGGATGGCGGACTAATGTAGTCCTACGCAGTCCTTTAGTTCAGGAAAGAGCAGGAACAAAAACAAGTGAACCCTGGAGCTCTTTTCTAAGACTATAAACTTAATTTTATCCTTTATCCTTTTTAAACATACTAAAAGCATTGATATTATGATTATAATCTAAGCAATATCTATTTTATTAAATAAATAGCTTTGAATATAAAAACAAAAAATGTCTCTTAGTTATTAATTTACCTCAAATTTGATATTCTTTAAAGATTTTTTTAATTGGAATCTAATTCCTTAATATTGATTTATAAAATTATTTAATTCTTCATCTTTTGATTTAATGCTAATTGAAAAGAAATAATAAAGTTATCTATTTTGATGATTGCTTCATAAATTGAATTTATATCTCTTTATATAATTAATTTAAAAATGCTTAATATGTTTTCTAAACTCATGAAATATACATACATTTTCAGAATATTATCAATCAAAATTTTAAATTCTATCCTGTCAATTATTTTTCTAATAAATTTTAAATTAAATTTGTAATCTAAATGTCTTATTTGAAGTAAATATCTTGAAATGAAAAGATCTAGCAATAAAATTTAAATTTATAAAGTAAGTTTGATTCATTAAGCTTTATTCTCTTCATTTAAATTAAATAGTTCTACTATCATAAAATTTATTTATTCTATCAACTAAGAATATAATCCTCAGCTTTTTTAATAATACTAATATATAATGTAAGACTAAATAATAAAATAAAGAGCTTCTATTATGAAACTTAATACTTTTATTATTTAGTTGAATATTGATTTGCACTAAGTTATTAAAATAAATGATTTAATTCAAAAATATACATCTCTGTATAATAACTTCTGAATATTTTATAAAATAACTGAAAGAAAATTTAATAATTTCTAAAGTTATGCACCTAAGATAATAAAATTTTACTTCTCCAATCTAAATGAAATTCTTACGCATTTAATATTTCTATTAATGAGTTTTTGTTTATTTTATAGATTGGTCTTTAAATATTTGTTATTAGTTTTATATATTAAAACCTTCTAAAATAAATTTAAATATATCTAGCAAAGATGCTTTATTTGTAAAATATAGGTAAAGCTTTTTTATTATTAATATCTAAGCAATTATTTATAAAAAGGTCATATAAGATTTGTATGCTAGAAATAAAGTTAAAATTTATTTAGAAGTATTTTTATATTTATAATCAAACTTTCGCTATGCTTTTATGCTTTTTAAGATGAAGGGATCTTTATTTATATTTTATCTGTATTTAATTTAAGAAAAAAGCAAACTAAAATTATTTGAGTAAAAGAAAAAATTGATAAAAGAAATTAAAAGTTTAATAGCAGTTTTAAGAGTCCAACAATAATTATATTTAGTTATCTTTAAAAATATATTAATTTAAATTAATAGTTAATCATTTTATATAATAAAAGCAGAATCACATATGATTAATTATAATTAAAAAATACATCCTAGAAAATAAATAAAGAAGTCTCCAAAGATCATTTAAGCATTTCATAAATAAATAGAGTTTATTTAAACATTAAAATTTCTTAGGAAATTAAATCATTTAAAATTTTGCTATTTAAGAAACAACTCTTATAAAATAAACAGAGTGCCTAATTTATGATATGCAGGGAAAATCTTTTTGCAAACACATTTATTAGTAAGAGCAAAACTTTATTAATTTTATTTCGTACAATCTAATCTTTAAAATAGTTTATCTTATATAATTAAGTGGAACTAATTTTAATTATTTATTAAAAATATTTAATTTAAAGGTTTTTACTTTCTATAAATCAAATAAAAGGTATTTACTACAATTAAATTATTTATCATCAATATATTCAATCTCTGCTATGATATTTTTATATATTTTTATATCATGTTTTATTATCAAATCTTTTGGTTGATATTAGTTATATCGATCAAATTTAAAACTACTTTATTCTTAAATGAAATATTTCTTGGCTTTTTCGCTTAACTTTCATTGCGACCCTGTCTTAAAACTTAAAATATTGGTAATTTTGAATTAGATATAAATTAAATTAAAAGTATTAAGAAGATGTAAATAAATAGCTAGATTTTTTTATTTTTTATTATATAAAATGGATGTCGGCCGCGTCAGAAACACTAGTTGGTAATTTGGTGCAGTGTATACTGCATTGTGAGTAATTTCGCACTAGATGTCACCACGGGGAAGGGTGAATAAGCTCAGTTGAGACATGCCAAACTTATCCCGAGGGTTCTCTCTAGCAGTATGAAAGCTTGACTGACGGGTCTTCTATTTAATGACTTAATAACTAATTCTTATTTGGACCTTATCCAAGAAGACTGGAGCATTTGATTCAAGATTCGAGAATAATCTTTAAATAAGAAGATTCCCCATTTGGAGAAGCTGACATGACTCATTGGACTTCTAGAATTTTGACAAGAAACATGAGAACATTTTTCTTAATATTAAATATTAATATTGAAAGAGCTGCGTGCCAATGAGGTGCAATGCGCTCTATAATGATTTTTATTTATTATTTATTATTTATTTATATTATATTTAAATTATTAAATTTATTGTAAAAATGAAATTAGATAGATCAAGTCATATTTTTAAGGGTATGCCAACTTTACTCGCAAATCCCTTTTCCGTCATTTTAGAGCAACTGGCCAAAGAAAAGGAATTTACCTCCACTTCAAAATAATTCTCCTTACGAGCCTAAAGCATTCAAATTATGCATATTGATTAATGTAAAAGCTGACAATTAATTTTAGCTGAGAGTTAAGAAGAAGATAACGAAATATATTCATACTACTAAAAAGAACTATGCCAAAATACGTGCTACTCTTGCTATTATCAAAATAACAAACAAGATAAAGCGATTATATGCGGGCATATGGACAGAGTAAAGTTTGCAAGAAGATCATGCTGTAATTGCTATTTAATTGCTTATAAATCATGAAAAAAAAGAAAAATAAATAAAGAGAATTGAGGGTATAAAAATGATTTATTTTATAAATAAAATTTATTTAAAATTCTTAAAAATACAGCCTTTTAATGATCTTCATGACTAAGCATCCTATTATACGTTTCTATTTTTAAATATGAATAATTATTAATCTAAATTAAAAAAATGAATAAATTAAATAATTTCGTTAAAAATATAATCTAAGTAAGTTTTTGATGCTAATTTACACTTAAATTGAATAAATTGTGAGTAAATATAACTTTTACTTGAGTTATTTAATAAAAGTAGTTTAGTTAACATTTTTTATGAGTGTTATAAATATAAAATCTAGTGAACTTATAATTAGATAAATATTTAAATTATAATTCAATAATTTCATACAAAGTAAAGGACTTTTTTAATTTATCATTATTTTAATTAAATAAATAAATATTTACTATTCATTTTTAAATTAAATTAAGTTATATTACTTAAATAATTAAAAATACTAAAATGTGATGTGCTTAAAGCTATAAATTTTTACTCTCCTTACAATTTTAATGAAAAGGAACAATAGATAAGCAGATTCTAATAATGTTAAAGTATAGAATGTTTAGTTTCAAGGAAATTTGTTATTAGTAAGTTTTAAATCTAAATAAATAAGCAAAGGAATATCTCTTATATCGTTAGAAAATTATTTGGTAATTCTCTTAATTCAATCATAATATTAAAATAATAGTTATTATTAAAATGTCAAGTACTATTTAATATAAAAACAGCAACTTATTTAATATATATTGCATATAATTATTAATAATCTGATTTATTAAAATGTTAGCGAATAATCAAAAATTAATTTAATTTTAAATAATAAAATTACTCTAAATTTTATTATTTAATGTGATAGTTTTAAGATAATTACTTTTAAAATAAATTAAATTTTAACTTTTTCTATAATATCATTTGAATCTTTTGCTGGTATTATAACTAAAATTATTTATTTATATTTATTAAAAATCAAGAAAAAGGAACGAATAAAAAATTAAAATACACTCAAAGAAAAATTTTATTTTATTTAAATCTATTAAATTAAAACTTTAAAGATGTAAATTAATAATAAAACATTTCTTAAATGAATTTGGAAAAATAATGTAAGTTATCATTAAAATTAAATCCAAATAAAAATATAAAGTGTTTACTTGAATAATATAATAAATAAAAATAAATCTAATTTATATGCCAAAAACTATTAAAGGATGAAAGAATATATAAAGTTAAAATAACTAAAATAAACCTTCATTTTATAAATAAATTATATGTTTTAAGTAGTTTAAAATAGAAAATATAGCTTGATAATTAAAATTTTAATTAAAAAAATTAAATAATTATATTATATCATTCTTCAATGATCCTTTTTTAATTTTAAATATTAAAATGGCTTCTAAGAAACAACAGAACTTTGAACAAAATATTTAAACAAGAAAATTCTATAAAAATAAAAAAGCGAAATAATTACAATGAGTGAAAGTGAGAAATATGATTGATATGACGAACATTATCCACTTGGAAATCCAGAATTAAAAAAACTTCCGACACAAACTCAAATAGAAATATTATCTAAGTCATTAAAAGAGTTTATGTTTAAAAATAGATACCTCACTGATAAAGTAGAAAAATTAGAAAAACTAATAACGTATTTACTTGAGAAACAATATTAATAATCATAAGAAATAGAAAACAAACTGGAACAAAGAATTCTTTAAATTTAATAATAAATTCAGGTAACGCCATTTTCGTTTTAACAGAATTAATCAGATCCTATGGAAATAGAAAATGAAGCCTCAAATTAAAATAAACAGTAAACGTTTATTTAAAATAAGTAGTAAATTTAAATTAAATAAGTGTTACAGGAATAATAGTTTAATAGAAGAATAAAATGCTACGTCTGCAATAAATAACACCAATGAAAATACCGCTACTAACTAAGCGAAATTTAAAGAAAGAATAAATAAGATATTTTTAAAAAACTATTTAGGATATATCCAACATAAAGCGGAAAAATTTATAGAAAAAAATTCTTTAATTCAAATCTTAATCCTTGGATAAATAATTAAGAGCGCTACGTGCAAGATAAAACTATTCAGAATATTAAAGGATGGTGCATTAATGAAGTGCTACACCGCCTAACTAAGCCTACTAGGAATTCAAAACAAACTAATGGAGACAAGCTGATAGAATAGGTCAGATGGCTGACTACTAAGGCTTTAACAAAGCTTTTTAACTTTAACTTTTTTATAAATATTTCATATGCTTATAAATGAAAATAATAATTTCTTAATTAAAAATTTGCTTAAATAATTTTAAGATAGTAATAATACATAATTTTATAAATTATTATTTAAATAATATGAGTAATATAATAATTAAAAGGCACTTATATTTAAATTAAAAATTATCTTGTATTTTTTTATAATTTAGACTATTTATGTAAATATACTCAAATATACTGAAAATAGATATTTATTTAATTTTTCTAAGATTCTTAAATTAAAAAATTTTAAGTTATAATTAGTTAAAAATAAAAAATTCTACCTTATTTGTGTAATTTCTATTTTTATTTTATTTTAGTAAGAAAAATTCTGGATAGTATAACTCTCAAAAAACCAAACAAATTAAAAAAAAAAAAAAATTTTACATTTATTAAAGTAATAAGTAAGTTAAATTAAAAACTTGGGACTGTTAATAGTAAGCAAATCTTCTTCTACTAAGATAAATTTAAAGATGAATATCAAACATTAAAAATTAAATTCGTTATCTATATAAAAATAAAGCAATTTAGTATTATTTATCTAATAAGTTTATGAATAAATTCCTTTTATAGTTAAAGTTAAATTTCTATCTTAGATTATAAAATGATGAAATAAAAGCTTTTTATGCCCATGCTAGTTCCATATAATTTTATTAAGCTTAACTTTAATTATTTATCTATAATTTCAACTTTAAATTGAATAATTCTTTATTAAAAATGAATCAAGAGTAGATGAATCAATAATCAATTAATTATTCCTAAATTATAAGCTAAAAAAATAGGAGATAAGCAGTTAAAATTAAACTATTTCATTCAAGTTCAAAATTAAAATACTAAGAAAATAAAAAAATCAACTAAAGTATGTTACCATAATTTAGAATAGGCCAAATGAATTTTTATATAATTAAATAATAATTTTTTTTTAATAAAAATAAAAGGAAAGTTTTAGCATAGGATGTTTTAAAAAATTAAAAAGTATTAATAAAATTTTTGATATAATATAAAAATAAATTAATTTAAAAAGTTAAAAATATTTAAGAATTTAAAAATTTGGCTTCAAATAATTTATTCTCTTAATAAATATTACTAATTATTTTTTAAATCTAAAAAACTAAAAACGGTTTTCATTTTATAAAATTTAAAATTGAGGAATATTATAAAAAAATTCTGAAGTTCTATTTTTATTAAAAAAAAAAATTAAGTTTATTATTCTTAGGGAAAGCTTTGCAGATATCTTCCATTTTCTCCTCCTCTCTCCTAAACTAAAGGATGTCGTAAGACTTCACTAGTCCTCCATCCTTGTCTCCTTCCCGAAATCCAATTGTCCTTCAGGTTCCTTCTCCCATTATTATAGTCGTTAGCTTTTGAGTTGTAGAATTTCTTTCTGTAAATTTATCCTGTCCTTGTTGGTCAAAAGCGAAATAGTTCTTCTAAAATTTTATTCTTATTAGTTCTTTCAATTTCTGGTTTCTTTCAGTAATTTATCCAGCAGTAGTTCCTTTAACATATGTAGCACCGGATTTTTCTCCGATAGAATTTAATCTACTTTGTTTCTTATTATTAGAATTCCGATTCTATTTCCATTGGGATACTTGATTACTAATCAAATTATTTTTAGATTATTACTTGTTATTATTCTTATTTTTCTTAAAGTTACTTTATTTAATATTCAAATTTAGAAAAATGAAATTGAAATATTTGAGAGACTTCGTTAAATTATTTATCAATTTATTCCAAATTACTATTCACGATTAGATTTTACTTATTGATTCTTCTATAGAGGGGAATTATAGGTCTAATTATTCAATCAATTTTTCTAGCTTGTCTTCTAGTTTTTCTATCCTTTATCTTTGTAATTTTAATTCTTATTAGATATTTGATACTCTTTGCTGCACCGATTATATGTAAACTTTCTTCGATTATATTTCTTAGATTCATTGCAGTTCTTATTCAGTAGGTTACATTATTATTCCTGCTTTTTAAATGAATCGAAAGAGTTCTATTTATTAGGTGCCATTTTTCAATCTTATAATAATAATAATAAATTAATTAATGTGGGTCTACCATTTTTAGGCTATCCACAGGTTAATGTTTTTTACATTTAAAATTTTTTAAGCTTCTTTTCTCCTTGTTTTGATTCAAAAATTCGGAACCTTCTTCTCTTAAATCTTGTGGTTACTGTCGAAGGCCGGAGCTGAGGCTCTTATAGAGTTCTCATTCTTATACAAATGAACAGTCTTGAGTAGTCTTCTATAATAAAAATCTTAGTTAAATTTTGTCTCAGCTCCTATCCAAGTTGTCGGCATAGAGAATAGGAGAGTTTCTGAGACACGAACTACAGAATAAGACTCGCTTGCTCTGATGTTGATTCTCAAACTAAGAACTAGTTTGAGACTCACCGTCCATATTTTAAATTATATTTCTATAAGAAGGATTTTCATTTGAGTAAAAATTAAAAATGATATTAACTCTTAAAAATTTAAAGTTAATTTTTTAATATTTAATTTAATTTTTATTATTTCTTTCAACTTTTCTTATTATGATTTAAATTATAAAGCTTAATTCTTTTTATTTAATTTAAATATCTAATAAAATAGTTAAAATAATTTTACAATGCTACTTTAATTTCTTAAAAAGTTTAATTTCGTTATAATTTAAAAACAATTTCTAATAACCTTAAGCATTTATTAAATTTAATTAAAAAACTTTATCTTTTCAAATATTATTATTCATATTCCTTTTTATTATAAATCTTTATTCATTTTAATAAACATTTCTTAATTAAATAAATTTTAATAATTAATCCTGTAAAAAAAAAATATGGTAGAAGGTTTAAAAAAGAGCTTCTATACCAGCTCTTTCTAAGCTTAAAAGGAAGAGAGGAATCAGGAAACCTAAATTTCTAAGCACCACACGTCATCTTCCGAAACCTAACCTTCTTCTTAAACCATATAGGAGCAACTCTAAACAACACCCCCAGACAACCCTAGAAACACTAGCATGCAACAATATCGACTGAGGACCTTCCCAAGAAGCAAAAGATTAGTAACTTTCAGGCCTAGATTAGGACATTCAACCCCTACATGGACCTCGGAGATCTGAATAAAGAACAAATCTTAGGAATGACGAAGAAGGAAATGGCTAAGCTTATCTTAGCATTAATAGGAAAAAATAAAGATCTGGAAAAACAGATTGAAGAACTAGCTTAAGAACAGCAAGAGCATTTAGAAGATTAGGAAACCCATGCTCCTAGAAACTTAAACCAGGCTGCAATGAATATCAGAATTGACGAATTCGATAGGCAGCTGGAACAATTATACGAATCGAATGAAAATATTCATATCAAATTGGAAAAATTAGAGACAAGTGTAAAATAATAGGCTATACAATCTATCCCAATGGAGATCGAATAAGAGAATAATAAGCCAATTGAACAAAATAAAGAGAAATATTTTAGGAAAAAATGTTACATCTGCAGGAGAACAGACCACCTATGGAGACGATGCTGGAAGTGAAAGAAGATTTAATAGAAAATATGCAATGATCTAACCTAATTTTACCCAACCAGGAATGGAGAAATTTATAAGAAGAAAGCAAGCTATATGAAGAGACAACCATCCCGAAAACTTGACAGTGATGGGAGGTGAAGACAACCTAGAGATCAATTTCCTATTGGTTGGATACGGAAATAGGAAGCTCTTAAGTAGACGATCCTTCTTTAACACTTTAATTTAATTTAATTAATTAATTAATCCTGTAATTTCAACTTTATATATTTAAGGATTTAAATGGAATTACTATTATTATTTTTATCCCTCAAACAATTGAAATTATATCAATTTACAGTTGAGACTTGGCAGCTATATTGTAATATTACCAAGCTGGGAATCGAACCCTCCCAAATTAAACTTACTTACTAATAACTTTTATTCAACAACTTGCGTGAATGAACTAAAAATTATTATTCTTAGGTTTAATTTAAACTGATTTTACTCTTTTTTAATGTTAGGTCAATTTTAATAGAGAAATATCTAATAAACTTGTTCTAATAATATTTTCTAGAAATATGTTGGTTTAAAATCTAACGTAAACTTAGTTGAAAAAATATAAATTCATATTTAGAAATATAATAATATCATTTTAAATAAAAATGGAGTAGAACATCCGTCTTTCAAAGAATTAAGAAAGAAAGCAAGAAAGCAAGAAAGCAAGAAAGAAAGAAAGCAAGAAAGCAAGCGACTACTGAGGAACTAAAAAAACAAAGACAGAATCGAGATTCTAGCTCATCTTTAGAGGGAAAAGTAATGGTCGGCCTTACTGAATAAGTTAATCCTGGAATTCAAAATAATAAATTACTCTAAAATTAAATTGAACAAATTAATTCAAGCCTAAGCAAAAGAATTGAGATGCTAGAAAGAAAGATTTATCCAAAGAAGAAAGTTGAGAAGTAATATAAAAATTGTTGGTACTGTCAATATTAATATCACCTACTAAGACATTGCAAAGAATGAAGACTACTCAAGCCCAATGAAGAGCAAAGAACCTGAAGAAACTTAAATAAGCTTTGAATTACTGAATTCTGAGTTTATAAATAAAAATTACTCATAAGAAACTAAGAGATTCCTTTGTGGTAACACCCACTTATAAAAAAGGTCATGGAATACAACCACGAAAAAAAAATTATCCGCTGATACCTGGTTTAAAACCCAGGGTACGCAAATATTTATTTTACATTTAATTAAATAATAATAATAATAATATCATTTTAATACTTAAATTTAATTTTTTTTAAGTAAGAAAATTGGCAAGTAATAAAAAATAAACCAAGAAAAAAATAGAGTAATCTCTTTGTCTCTCGAAGATTTAATTTAGAAAATTAAGGATAAAAGTGGCGAATGAAATGAAGAAAAAAGTAATATAAAAAGAGGAATCAAGTTTTTCATCAGAAGATAAAGTTATTATAGGAACTGTAGAGATAGGAAAACTTTTAAAAGAAATTGACCAAAAACTCTAAAATAACTAGACTAAATATAAAAATTAATCTAAAAATTTTAAGAAATAATTTACAACTAAGGCGGAAAAATCAGATAAATAAAAAAAATATTGATAACAAAATAGTGAGTTATTAATATTACGTCATCAGTTAATCTAAATAACTTACTAAAAGAATATTAACTTTATGAGCAATCACAATCGATAGTTGTCAATAGCAAAATATGGTTAAAGAAAAGACTATACTAAATTGATTGAAAAAGAAAAGAAGACTATAAATTTACAAAAAAGAATATAGAAATTGAAAAAAAAATGTGTTAGAAGCAAATCCTGGAAAAAAAATGCTGATATTGCCATTAGGCTTGCTATATTTTATGTCAGAGTTGAATCTAAAAATAACTAAAAATAAGAAAAGAGAAAATAACATAAAAGGTCATGAATAAACTTTGAATAACTGAAAATGGAATTTATAAATAGAAAATTTTATCTGAACTGAAAATAATTATAAATGGTAACATACCACATATAATTTGATATTCATCCACTTAAAAAATGGTAGTTAACACCCGGTTGAAAGCCCAGAGGAAGCTAGAACTTGAATTTTTAAGAATATTATTATGATTATTTAATAATAAATGAAATATTTCAAATAAAATTTTAAGTTTCTTGTTGATATTTATAAAATTTATTTTCAAATGTGAATTTCTAATTTTCAGAAAGCAGGTAAACACTTCTTTTAAATAAGATATGAATTAATTAAAATTAATTAGAAATTAAGGATTATTTTTAAAATTTAAGTATAAAACTCAAAAAATAGATTTATATACCTTTAAAAATTTATTAGTGTGAAAATTAGATTAATGATTATTTTTAATTTTTAGTTTATAATTTAATAATACTCATATAAAATTCAGAATTTTTATATTATTGCATTTAATTTTTTGGGAAAAATTAAAATATTGAGAGATTTTAAGATATAATTTATTTAATTAAATTTAAATTGCTTAACAGCAGTTGGATCGTTGTCGTTTAAAATAAGTTCTATAATTTGAAATTGCTTGATCATTAAAATCTTAATATTTTCTTATTCCTGATCTAATTTTTCCTGCTTTTACGCACACATAGTTCTTTTTCTTTCTATATATTTCTCCATTTCTGATACGATAAAGCTGTTCTCTCTTCTTCTTCTCTTGGATTCAATATCGTTTTTAAAATTCTAAAATTTCTGGAATTTCTTATATAGATGTCATGTGTTATTACAAAAATACCATTGTTTCTGAATTTTTTACACGCTGTTTTGTTTACTGCTATTTTTGTATTTCTATGTCCATATTGTGCTCTAGTAAAGTTGTGTTGACTTTGGAAGTTCTTCTAGCTCTGTTGTCATTTTCAATCTGCTGATTTACTCTTAAATCTTTTATATATAGGAATTTTTTTAACAGAATTGGTCTCTCTGGGAGTTCCATAGTGCTTTAATTTCTCTTTCTTGGTTAGCCAGTTTTAAGTTCATTGAGTCTTCAAGTATATTGGTTATTATTTCCATAAGTTTCTCATTTTCCTTCCGAAGCTTCTTAACCTCTTCCTGGAGGTTTAGCACCACCTTGATGAGCTATTATATACTTACCTGTTCAGAGGGATTAAACTCCTAAACCTCCTGATGCATGGTGGATTTCGCCTACTTCCTCGATATCTCTTCGAATGCTGAAGTTAGTTTAGGCTAGTGGTTATCAGAGGTCTACTTGTTTCCTAATTCTGTAGTTCTATACCAGGCTTCTAGTTCCCTGGAGCGGAAAAGAATCCCTTTCTGAGGTTTGATATATTTTTTAAAGTCTTTTTTCTAATTTATTTAATTTTAAGTTTTTCTTTCTTCATATATTTATTAGTAAAAATTATTATTTTTTATTTAACTCATATTTTTATTAAGGATAGCTACTTTTAGAATCTTAAATACAAATAAATTATAAATTATTAATTAAAAATTATACTTAGATAGATTATTTTTGACTATATTTAATAATTATATCAGCATCAATAATTATAATAATAAATTAATATATTAGGATAAAAATCATTTATTATCTTATTTACATTTCAAATTTTTGTTTCTATTAATATTAATTATAGTTTTATTAACTATTATACTCTTCAAATTCACTTTATACTAAAATATTTTAGCCTAAATTCATTTAAATTTAGAACTTCATTAAATAAAGAATAAACTCTAAAAATAAAATATAAAGATTAAATATTATTCCTTGCTTAATTTATTTAATTCAAGCATTTTTAATAATTTAATTTGATATCTTTGATTTTAAAAATAGTCACTTAATTAAGGTAATAGTAAATATTAAAATATTTTAAAATAAACTATTAAAAATAAAGAAATTATTATAAGAATAATTAGTCTTAAGTTAAATCTCTTTAAAAATAGAAAATCTTTAATAAAGCTTTTATAAAACTTACTACGAAATAACTTTATTTAATTCTGATGTTATTGCAAAAAGTGTATAAAGTATATTACTACCTTTCTAACTACAAATTATATAATTTATTTCACAAATAAATAATTTAAAGGCTTATAACTAAAAACTCTTTTTCATAGAATTTTGCAAGAATATTTCGTTAAATTAAAAAATTTATTTTTATAAGATTCTATATCTTTGTATCTCATATTTAAAATTATTAAATTCTTTTTGATAGATTCTTTCAAAATTTATTTTTATAGATAAGTTTGTTTCAATTATTTGTTGCTTTATTTGATCTAATTTTAACTTCAATTTTTTCATTTCGAGAATTGAATTGTAAAAATAAATTATTCAGATTTGATCAAATAAATCAAGTTTAAAAATTACCTTTTCTATGTTAATTATTTTTTTATTTATTTTAAAATTTTAAAGCTTTTGCTCTTTTTAAAATCTAAAAATTCACATTTTATAAGTTCAATGAACTATTAAATAAAGAATGAAATAATGTTGAAGGACTAATTAAGTTAGAATCATTCTAAAAGTTTTTTAATATTTTAGAGATTTTTTCTAAACCCTTAAGGTGATTTAGTCTCCAAATATATTTTAAGAAAACATTTGGCTCTTAAATAATATATTTTGGATCTTATTCTCATATGTTCATTATGCAAATAATAAATGGATAAATATCTAATTATAGTTAAAAGTTATTTAAATTATCTTCATCTACTTATTCTACTAAAGCTGTATTTAATAAAATTTTATTTTTATCATTGTATTTATTTTTATTTTATCTTAATAAGGTTTTATAAACTAAATGAATATTAGATAAAATCAAATTTTTCAACTAGGATTATAATTCTCAAAAATTTTAATATCTTAGTTGCTGCTTTTTGTAGGGAATTATTTGAAAATATAGATAATCTATTTAAAAAATTCAAAGTTATATTCATTTTAGTTAAAATTTTATAAACATAATTTAGAATCTGACTACCCAAATTCTACTTTTAAATTTTAATTTATTTGTTTTATAAAATGGCAGCTAAATCTTCTTTATAGAAATTGAAATAAATAATTTATTAAAAGTTTCTCATAATTATCTATTTCTTCTTGTTAAGAAATAGATGTTAATATTGCTTAGATAAACTTAAGTTATTTTTCCTTGAAACAGAATTGAAAAACACGATCATTATAAATTATCTATTTATTCTTTTCTCTTTATTTAGTTTTTACGAAATAATAAAATTCAATTCAATTAAAGAGGGTATGAGTTTTTTTAACAATCATGCCTTTTTATTACTTCTTGCGTTATCTTTTTTGAATGTCTTGTATGCTGATTAATAACATCTGGAACACATTCCTCTAGAAAAAAATGGCTTGCCAATATGACCACATGTAACTACTTTGTCCATTTTGTTTCTTTGGTAATAGCAAACTGAACACATTCCCTTTGCATAGTGTTTTTTATCTGTATGCACACATTTTGTTATTTTTTTCTAAGTCCTAAGCGAGAATTACATTTATCCTCTCCGATTTTAAGCAAGCATACTGCCTAAATTAAATTCTTCTGGTTCTTGAGGATTGAGCATTTAATTGAGAGAAGGAAGTTCTCTACTTTGAGGCCAAGGACTAGAAAAAGACGGAAAAGGAAATTATCCGAGCAAAGTAGGCATACCCTGTATAGCATAACTTTGACTATCTTTCTTCATTTCAGTAATTATAATAAATGATTATGATTTGCTTAAATAAGCCTTATGATTATTAAACTAACAATTAAACATAACTTTATTATATTTATAAAATTATTAAACTAAATATTAATAAATTAACTTCATATCTTGCATAACTTTTATTAAGTATGCATTTATTATAATTAAACTAAGCTGCTGATACAGAGCTATTGATATAGGGTTATTGAAATTATTTAAATTTCTTTAATGCATGTATTCAAATATTTTCGTATTTATAATTATTTATTTTTTTAATTGTTTGCTAAATACTCAGTCTTATTAAATCAATAGATTACTTATTCATAACTTTTTTTATTTTTTTTTTATCTGAATTTTTTTATTAACTGTGCTGACTCCACACTAAAAGTTAAATCATTATAATTAAAATAACTTTTCTCGATTTATCGATAATTGATTTAAATAAATATCAGCTAGCCTGAACAATTTTTAAGATATTAAATAATTTGGTTTATTTATTAAGAAATAAGTTATTTTATGTTAAATTTCTTAATTAAATTCAATCCATTTATGTAGATAATAAAATTTAATTTCTATTATAAACAAATTTCTTGGACTTATGCATTACAAGTTTATTCTTCTAAATAGAAATAAATTAAGACTTAAAAAATATCTAAAAATTTGAATTAAAATATAGCTTTCCAATTTTAAGATAATTATGCAATGCTTTCCTTAAATTCTTTGAAATTTTCACTGTTGCTGATAAGTTTCTCTTCTCTCTTAAAAAAAATTAAATAAACCCAGCTCTACCTTTCTATTATTTTCAGACCTTTTAAATATATATTATATTTAATTATTATCAATAAAATTGAATTTTTCTCTCAACAAAAATATTTAAGTTCTTTCATTATTATTTAGAGTTGTAAAACTATTTCTTCTCTATTTAGAACTATTAATAAATGTTGTCTATTAAGTTTCTTCATTTTATAATTTTAATTTCATTTTAATTTTATTTATTTCTTTTCTGTATTTTAAGCAAAAATTTATATTTATGAATTTTTCTGACTATAGCAATCCTTTACGTGACAAAGATCCTCTTATCTTCGAAAAGTGAATTAAATTTTTAAAATTTTTAATTTAATTTATAAGTAACTTTTATTTATATAAATTTTATAAGTAACTTTTATTTATATAAATTTTATAATTTGCAAGCATTTTACCAACATAACGCAATAAATTTGTTGAATACAATTTTTTTTATTTTTCTCTTATTGATGTTCTACATAATAAATTTATAGCAATTTTTGTTCACTTTCTTTTTATAATTTTTAGAATTTTGTTTTTTCTAAGTAAAAAATTATTTTTAATTTTAAGAAAAAAAATTTACATTATTTTTATTTTAAATTTTCTTAAATTTATGTTTATTATATAATTTTTGAAAATAAATGCTATTATAACTCTTTTTAAATATTATTATATGCATTAAAAGAAAAGACATTAAATTGAATTAAATTGAATTTAGTTAAAGAGGTTGTAATAATTCTTCAAATATCTATTAAGGATATTTTTAATTATATATTGATCTATGAATTTTTATTAAGGTTTTATAAATAATTATTTTAATTAAGAAAAAAAGAATCATTTACTAAAAGATTCTCTACTAAAAATATCAAACTTTTCAATTAATGTTTGCAGGACTTCATTTAGAATACTGATTTAGATATTAACTTTTTTAGAACAAAACATTAAAATAAAAATTAAATTTTATTACTAGCAAAGAACTTCTTGCACTATATATAATGCTTAATTCTAATATTTAAGAAGTTTATTTCCTCATATTTTTTTCTTATTTATTTTAAGTTGATAAGATTCTCTCAAAATTATATGAATTGTACTTAATGGGCTAATAGGCTCTAATATTATAAATAAATAATTATATTGTTAAATTTCGTTTATGTATAAATTTTAAAAGCCTTATTAATTTTTCATTTTTAAGCACTTAGTTTATTTTATTAACAACAATATACAAGGATTTTTTTAATCTACCTTTAAAAAGATTTAAATTTAAAATATTTTAGTAGTGAAATAATTATTCCTAGTTAAAGCTATAGTAATAAAGTTAATAAACTATAAAAAATTAGATTGGAATTTTTAAGATAATGTAAATTTAAGTATATAATTAGTCTTAATCTATTTCAATATAATTTAATAAACATTTAGTTTATTTTATATATTTTATTTATTTAATTTTTAAGTCATTATTATATTAGCGTAAGTTGGTATGCAAATAACCAATTATATAATTTATAGTAAAAGTTTATAAATTCATATTGTGAATTTATCTAGATTGAATATTTATTTTCATATAAATAAAAATAGAAATTTTAGAATTCAAATAAATATGAAAGTATATTTAAGATAATTTAAAAATTATTTAATTAAAATATCTTTATTTATAAAATTTAGCTTTAATCTTTCTAGAAAATTTAGAAAAGACATATTGATCTTAATTAATGTAAATTTTCTTTTATGTGGGCGAACAATACTAATAATGAAATTATTTATTAAAGCTAATATTTATTTCTTAAATAAATTGATTTCAGATATTAGTATCACAATTAAAACATCTTTGTTTAATATGTAAATTTTTATTTTATTAAGTAAATATAATTATGAATACCTTTCATTTATACCTTGATTATTCTTAAGTTTATTTAAATTCATTAGAGTTAAGAAAATAATTTTAGAGGAATTTATTTAAAAAAATAAAGATGAAAACTATCTTGTAAAATACGCAAATTATGAAAATAATGGAAATAATGGAAATAAAAAATATTAATTTTATCTATTTATGAAATAACTTAAATTAACTTTTTAATTAAACTAACAAAGAATGTATAAAATCGAAAATTAAAGGCTTATTTCCTCAATTTAGAAAATTAACTTAAAAATTAATCTTCAAAGTCTGTTCTAAAATATTTAAAATTCTTAAATTATAATCTAATTATATTATGAATTTATGAGTTAAATTATCATTCATATTTTGAGATAGCAATTTATAATAATTTTAAACTTCATTTAATATAAAATATTTAAATTAAATATTTTATTAGAATCTTACTAAAAAAATATATTAATAGCCGCATTTAAAAATATAATTTTATTTTTCAAGATAAAAAGGAAGAAAAATAAAGGTTTAATTTTCTTAAAAATAAATTATATTATTAATTTTATAATAATTTAAAGATTGGAAATAGTATATTGTTTTATTTAAAGCACTTCAACTAAGTTAATTATCTCTCAAAAAATGCTAATTATTCATATTATAGTTTTAATTAAATTTTAAATAAAATTATTTTAGTATTCTAATATATTTTTAGTTATTTAATGCATATATTGCCTCTTAATGTATTAAATATTTTTCTTTAATTAAATAAAAGTATTTTTTATTATTAACTAATTTTATTTTAAAAAGATAAATAATTTAATAAATTTAAAATTATTAAATCATTAATTATAAATAAATTTACTATAGTTTCATATTTTTATTATAATTTATATAATTAATTTTAAAGTCTTATTTTAAATTAATATCCCATTTTTATATATTGTATGTGATATTTTATATTTCTTTTTGAAGTTAATGTTTTGATGTATTTTTTATAATAAAGTTAATATTTTTAATTTTTTATGCTTAATTTTAAGAATTCTTTGATTCTGGTTTTAAATATAAAAAATTGCTATTAAATTAACTTCTATTATATATTCATTTTAATAATAACGATAAATTCTTAAAAATTTTAATTTAAGAGAAAATATAAGAAAATACTTTAATCTAATTTTATTTTTTATCAATTATTGTCTTTACTTTAAAATTTTCTCATTTAAGTGCAAAATATTTTTTTTAATTCGCTATTAAAAATTGAAAAATAATTTTTAGCTTTTTTAAAATGAAAGTATTTTAGATCAACAAATATATTAATATTTATAAATTCAGTTATTTCAATTATTAATTTTTGATGATATTATTGGATAATTAGCTATTTTATTATATTATAAATAAATTAAATTAAACTTGCTATTAATTCTTCCTATTTAATAAGAAATTATTTATAAAATATTTTTAACTTTAAAAATAGTTATTTTTCTATTTCCAGATTAATAAAATCTAAATAAAACAAATATAAATTTAAAATCTTTAAATTAATTTAATTTTTTATTTTTCTTTTAATAATTTAAATATCCTAGGAAACTAAATCTCTTAAGAAGACTTCTATTGCTAAAACAATAATTAATAAATCTTAGGTGCTGATTTTTTCTAGTTTTTTGACTAAAAAATAAAATTTTCAATATTATCTTCTATTTAGGTATTTTCTATAGAGTTTTTAGTTTTGGCATCTTATCACTAAATTAAAAAAAATATGATGCCTTATGATTTATTAAAATATGCCTTTCTTTGCTGGAGACAAAAAAATTAATGTATTTATTTATTGTATAGCTAAAAATCTTCAAATTTCTTTAGTTTCTATCAAAAAAATAATAAATTCATTAATGTAAAAATTACTTTATAATCTCTTTTTTATCCTTTCTCCTTAACTCTATTTTAATTTACGAAAATATAATTATTTATAATTATTTAAGTTAGATATGTATTCAATTTTCCCAAAACTTTAATTAATCTTTTCATTTTGAGAGAAATTACATAATTTAATTCTTTAAGCAGGCTGATTTAATCTTTTTTAAGTAGCAAGATAGAATAATAAATTGATGTTTTATATCTTAAGCTTTATTTAAATTAATTAAGTAAATAGCTGCATTGCATATTTTAAGGTATTTTTAATTAGTTTTGATATATAAATAGCATGAATAAATATATTTTAAATATATTTAGAATATTTTATGAAAAAAGCTATTATTCTATAATTTTTGTCCAGAATATATTTAAGAAAAAATCTAATAAAGTAATTCTAATTTATTAATATATCATTATAACTAATTAAAAACCTTTAACTTGCATTCAAAATTTTCTTATTGTTTTTTGTCTTCTACTAGTAACAATTTTCATGATTATCACTTATTTTTTACTTTAAAAACTTAAAATATTTTACATTTGTTCTTTTGATTTTTATTAAAGCAGATATTTTAAAAGATCTTCTTAAATCTTAAGAAAAATTTAAAACTGCATTCTAAGATTAAAAGTTAAAAGAATGAATTTCATAATTATTAAGCTAAATTCTGTATAATATTTAGTAAGCACTATTATTCATAAAAATAATTATTAAATTAATAAATCGTTGCACTTATTAGAGGCTATATCTTAAAGCATATTCTTTATTAGTTCTAAGATATTTCATAAGCATTAAAAAAGAAATACGATGCTACTAAATTAAAATTATTAAATAAATTATAACTATTAAATTATTTCATTTTTAAAGTTGCATTTTATAAAAGCCCTCGTTATTTTATAAAGATATATTGCATATAAATCAATGATAAATAGATACAAATACGACTAACAAAAAATATTTAAATTAAATTATCTTTATAGTTAGAATTTCTTTATTTAATAGTAATTTTTTTCTAGAATAACTCTAAAGAAATATTGATTATTGATATTTTTCATAAATTAAAATAATTCTCATTAAATAAACACTAGAAAGACTTTTAAGCAATTATTAATTTTTTTAATTTTTAAAACAACAAACTTTAAGCAAAGCAATTTATCCAGAATAATCTTTCTTTGCTAATTAAAATTAAATAGCCAAGTTAATAAATTATTCCAAATATTAACTTATTTTTTTATTTTACAACCTTACAAAAATCGCGATTTTTGAAATAAAAATGTGAAATAAATTTTCTAAAAGCAAAGTTTTATTTTTATAAGCGTATAAAATTCTAAATTTTAGAAAGAAAATAGCCTTAAAGAATATATCTATTAAATTAAAATACAGCTAAAAGATATTATTTATAATTTTACATTTCACAAATGCACTTCATACAATCTGCATATAATAAAATATCTTTATAGTTAATTATTAAAATAAAGCAATTGTAAATAATTTGTTTTAAGGCAAAAATATTAATTTATTATTAAATGTATATTTTTTAAAACCGCCATAGTTGTTCGAAGGTGAACAGTAAGTTCATCTTCATCAGAGGTTGGGGAAGTTAAGTATCCATAATCGACTTTATGTTTTCCTCTGCTTTGGTTTGACCTCGAGACATAAGATTTTTAGACCTTCGACACTGGCTTGGCTTGGCTTCGTTTATTTTTAATTCTGGAACTAAAAAGAAATAATATTGCGAGCTTCATCAGAGGTGGGGAATTTAAGTACCCATAATTGACACATGTCGTCCTCTGCTTTGGTGATGCAATGAGACACAATCCTGCCATGTCCTTGGACCTCCAGCAAGTATTAAAGATTACGAGTATTCTAAAATTATATCAGTATTGAACATTTTTATCAGTACTGAATAATTATACCAGTATTGAACAAGGTTTATCAGTATCTGATAATTTTATCAGTAACAAACATTCTTGTCAGTATGAAACATTTTTTTTAAAGAGCTGCGCACCAACGAGAGTGCTACGCGCTATAATCAAATTTAATTATTTATTTAATTAAATAATTAGATTCTACTAATTTTAAATGAAATAGATTAGCTTTAAATCGCAATAATAATTAATTATATCTACTTATCTTTAAAATAAAGAAGAAAACCATTTCAAAAATATCTAAATGATAGCATCAAGATAAAATGAATTAATACATAAATTTTTTTACATTAAATTATTTAAGCCAAGACTTTAAAGTAGCTTTGAACTTTTATTAATCTTTTAAATATTTTTTGTTTTTAAAATCAAAAAAAATAGAGAGATTATCTAAATTTTATAAAAAATAAGTTAAAATTAAAAAATATTTATTCTTCTATCTTAAAATTACATCTAATTTTAAATTTCATTTAGCTTTTAAGATTTTTTCTTTTTCATCAAAAAGAAATTCATTAAGATTATTCCATAATCTAATTAAATCATAAAAGAGTAAATTAAAAAAGTATTTAGGAAAAAGATTATGATTTATAAGTTAAAAATTACTAAAAAATAGGTTTTATTATCTTTAATTTTGGTGCATAATATCCTAAATTATATATCAAAGATATAAAAATATAAATAATTAAAATTAAAAAGAATTAATATTTATTTAAGAATTAAGTAATTTTAATTTAAAAATCGATATAAAATTCCATTCTTCTTCTGTATTTTCTTATTATTAAAAATAGTTTTATATTCTCTAAGATTTTTTATTTTTTATTAATTTCAAATTTAATCTTAATTTGCTTTTTTCTGAAATTACTTTTTTAAATAAATTATTCAGAAATTTTATAAAATTTTTAGATAAATAAAAAGAAAATCTCCAGATAGATAAATTATCTACAAAATATTTAGAAATTTTTAAAAATGTAAGTACTAAGAAATTATAGTTAAATGATTTATATTTTTTATATTTATACTCATTTCTTTTGCAAATTTTTCTTGAATACCTTGTATGCTGATGAATAACAATTGCAGCACATGCCTCTTGCAAAAAATGGTTTATCAGAATGTTCAAATATTTTTTTTTCTATTTTGCTTTTTTAATAATAACAGACTGAACACATTCCCTTTACATAGGTCTTTTTATCTGTATGAACACATTTTGTTATTTTTTAAGTCCTAAGCGAGAATTAGATTTATCCTCTCAGATTTTAAACAAGCATACTGCCTAAATTAAATTCTTCGGGTTCTTGAGAATTGAGCATTGAGCTGAGAGGAGGAAGTTTTCTACTTTGAGGACAATGGCTAGAAAAGGATGGAAATGAAATTATCCTAGTAAGTAGGTATGCCTTTTAAAATTTGATTTAGATTATCTTTCTTCATTTCAGTAATTATAATAAATAATTATGATTTGCTTTAATAAGCATTATAATCATTAAACTAACAATTAAACAAATAAACAAATTAAAAATTAAACTTATTGATAAGTAAATAAGCATAGTTATATCTAGCTATAAAAGAAATTGAACTAAAATATTTTAAATTACTAACAATACTTATATTTTTTGAATAATGTAAATTTACCTAAAATTAATCTATATTATATTTCAAAAATCAATTTGTTTTAAATAAAATTTAAATTTACCTATAAACTTACAAAATTAATTTTTTTTAATTATTTCATAATAAAAATTAAAATTTTTTACATTAATTTATATGAAATTCTAATTTTATTATTTTTTATTTTAACGAAAAAAAAAATTAAAAATTAATATATATGCTATTCTTCGAGCTAATATATAAAGTTAGGAAGTTTTAACGAGAATTTAAAGTAATTTATTAGTGTAAACGATATAATGAATTTTTAACTTTAAATTTTGGACATAAAACTATTTTTGTATTAATACTAAATTATTTTATAAAATATTTAAGATAATCTCTTAAAATTTTTTTCGATTATGATGTATTTTTTTATTTTCTAATTTTTAGACTATTTATTTACTTATAATTAAGCTTTATACACTTTTAAAATATTCAAAGGAAAAACTCCACTTATAAAAAATTATTTATAATTGAATAAATTCAAACTTTAGAATATTTTTGACGTAAAAAGGGTATAAAATATCTATTAAATTTCGCTTCATTGTAAAATTGTTTTCTTTGTATTAAGTTTCTTTTATCTTTATAAATGTTTCATTTGACATTTCACAATAAGAGTAAATAATTTTTTAAACTATTTTAGAAAGTTTTTAATTGCCTTTTTACATCATGATTCCATATACACTCTTATTGTTGTCATCCATCAATCCAGTTATATTTAATCAAACTTAATCTAGAATTAATATTAATTCCCCTTTATAAATACTCATGTTTTTAATAATTTATATAGCAATTACTATTAAAACTATATTTATTTCAGAAAATAAAATCTTTATTGTAATAAATATTAATTTTTTTAATTAAAATAGCCTTACACATTGATTTACCTGAAAGCTTAATTCTTTAAACTATAATATATTCTTTTGTTTTAAATATTATGAAATATTTATCTAAGATATTTTTAATCAGAGTTGAAATTTTTATATAGATTTGGATACTTTTACTCTCATTTTTCATAAATTTACTTTAAATCTAAAAATTAAGGAAAAGGATGGGATTACTTTAATAAGTTTAAATTAAAGTTATTTTTCTATTCGATCAACTTCTACAATTAAAATAACTTATAAAAAAATAGGAAATAAGTACTTTAATTGGCTTATATAGCAAATAATGATATTTTTGGTTTATGATTTTTATTTAAAAAGTTTTCATAGCTTGCTTTAATTAATTATTCAATTGCCCAAATAAAATATCATTCTATCAATTATTTAATAGTTGAAGTTTTTTAGCATTTGTTAAAGTTTTCAATTTTATTTATTTAATTATATTATACTCGTCTAGTTACTTTATCTCTAAATATTCTATCTAAACAATATTTAGTTTAATGTTTATTTTCTAATTTTATATTTCTTAATATTATACAATTTAAAATTAAAATAAGATCAAAGTGAAAGTATCTCTAATGTTAAAATTAATAATCAAGAATGACAAAAGAACACATAGGAATAGCTTTGGTTTAAAGATTCCTGTTATAGTTTGAACAAAAATGAATTTATGCTCTTAAAATATACTCGAATCAACAATAGGATAGTTAAGAAGATATTAAAGAGTCCAAGAGTGAGATGTATGTCAGTACAAGTAAAACAAGGGGATGATATAGAAGAACTAGCTGATTTGATGGAAACTAAAATATGTCCTATTTTTTCTGTTTCAAATGTAGCAGGAGAAAGAATAAATTATTGAGAATAATATTTAAGATGCTTATAATCAAGAAATAACACTTCTGTATTGCTTAAAACAGCAAATGATACAGCTGAGTTAATAATAGATGGACCTATCAAGTTGCAGGTGTTGAAATAGTAGTAGCTGGAACAATGTTATCAGGAGAAGTAAGTGTGAATCAATAACTTTTTTCGTCTTGATAAATAAGGATAATTCAAATAAGTTTAAGTAAGAGGAATACATGTAAAACGAACTGCAGTAGAATAAATAGAATGGGGTATATCTGGATGTATTAATCAGAGAAATTTAGTTAAGAAGGATACATTGAAAAAATGGTTTCCTTAAGGGAATGAGATTAATGGATAAACCATTATCAACTTAAGCTTCGTGGAATTTTCAAGCAGAAGTATTAATTTTACATCACGCTTTTAGTATAAAAGAAGTATATTAACCAGTAGTATACTGTGGAGTAATACAGTAAATAGTAAAAGTAATAAATTTAGGAAAGGAACTAATGAGTACTGGAGATAAAAGGATAATAAATTTTAGATTCGTTTATTATCCAGAAGTATTATATGGAGGAGATAAAATATTATTTAGAGCAGGAAGAACGAAGGGAATAGAAACAGTATTATAGACTACAACAAAAATTTACGTCCTAGAAATACAAATAAGTTAATTGCAATAATTTAGAAACATTTATTTAAAAAGATAATTATTTGGATGCCCTTAACAATATTTTAGCCTTTATTTAACTAATTTAATTTAAAAAATTTAAAGTTTAATTATAGATAACGTAAATTCAAAAATAATTAGTGTCTCTTAATTTAAAAACTTAAATCGAAATTTTTTCTTAGAATAAAGATGGTAAATCTAAAAATTTAAAAGAAACTATTAACAAGATTAAGTCGACTGTTGATTCACTAAAATTAGATGACTAAAAATTAATATTTTCTTTAAAAAACAATTAAGATAATTTATTAGTGCAAAATTCAAGAGATTCTTTTAAATATTATTTTTGAGGAAATTTTTTCTAATAAAAATAGAACTCGGAAAACTGTAATTTCATGTATAAGACAAAAAAGAAAAGGAACTTTTAATTCTCTATGATGAATTTTCTAAAAAATCAAATATTTTATTCTTAGAAAATTCACTATAATAAAAAAAGAAATCTATTATACTAAATTATTTAAATGATAAAAAATTCTAAATAGTAAAAATTCATAAATTTAAGATAAAAATTATCTGAAAAATGAAATATTTAGGAATTTTAAGATATTTAGATAAAAATAAAATCTAATTAAAATAAATTTAGTTAATTTCTAAAATTTTATTACTTTTTATATTTAAAATAAGCTATATATTTTAAAACTTAAATCTTATATGAAAAGAACTTAGTTTAAATAAAATTTAAATAGATTTATTAATAATTTTAAATTTTATCTAAATAAATAAATATTTGACAGTCAATTTTAATAGTATTATGATTATTTAATTTTTGCTTCTAAAATATTTTAAATTGAAATATATTCCTGGAATTTCCAGTTAAAAATGCACATAAATTAGATAAATTTTAAAACTTTAAGCCTTTAGAAGTTTTTCAAGATTTAAAAGGAAGTTCAAACTAAACTTTTTTAATTTTTTTAATTTAACTATATGATTTTTTTCATTTTTATCTTAATAATTTTTATAATTATTTGCATTATAACTTAATATTTATCATTTATGATTCTCCTTTTTTAATTTTTAAATAAAAATAATTGATTATTTTAAGTCTTTCATATGATATTCTAGATTAGGTATTTATTAACACTAAAATTACCAAAATTCCATATCTGTCTGTAGGATTTTAAAATAATTTATACAAGTTAATAAATAAATTAATAATTATTAATTCTTGAATAGATCTAAAGTTTTCAAATCTTTTAAATAAATAAAAAAGCACAGATCTTTTAAGAGAAATAGAATATCTTTGTTCAGATTTCTAAAATATTTTTAATTTAATGCTTATTAAGAATATTTAAAAAACAAAAATAAAGTGAATAAAATTTCTTATTGCTAGAATAATAACTTCAAAAGCATCTTGATATATTTTAGATACTAATTAAAAGTACAATGTTGATCTTTATATAGAGAATAAATTAAAAACTTTCTCTAAATAAATTTATTTTTTTACTCTAAATGATTAACAATAAGTCTTAGGTTAGCTAATTTTAAAACCAAATTAATAATTTTCTACAACTCTCATCATCTAGTTTGATAGTTAGAATTAATTTTTTAATTATATTCTAGTACCAAAATTAAAAAATAAATGTTAAATTAATTTCGATTTAAGATTGAGTGAATTATGAGTAATTAGATAATTTATGAAGCATTTTAATAATAAATTTTTTAATATTTTGGATTATTTCTAAATAATGAAATTAAAAGCCAGATATGTTCTTATATTCACCATTTGATTCTATTCTTTTCGTTTAAAAGATCTAAGTCTATAATTTTTTTATTTTCAACATGAATTTTTGCTATATGAATGTTTTCGCACTTTTAAAGGTTTAATTGAAAGCTTTATATTTAAATTGAACTTTAATAAAGCTTTTATAATTATGGCTTTAGGAAGTTGAAATTAGCTATTTAGAAATAATGATAGGATTATTATTATAAAATCAAGAATCATAAAGAAAAATTTCAGATAAAATAAAATATTTTACATTTCTAGTTTGTTTCATGAACCTTAAGCTGATTTATATTTTTAGCATAATTAAAAAAAAATTATTTCTGATATATTTATAAAAGATTTTAACTAGTTTGATTGCATAAATTTGAACTAAAAATATCAATATACCATAGCAATTGATTTATTGCAAAATTGCTAGTGCATATGAAAGGTAGATATATTAATAAATTTAAATAAAAGAGTATCATTGAAGATATCTCAGATATATGATAAACATTATTAAAAAGGTGAAAATGCTAATTATAAAATAACTTAAATCTAATCAAACTATCTAAAATAAAAACTTTTGTTTAACTTAAAACTTTAAGATATGTTTAAGTTTTATATTTAATAAGTTAGTTAGCAATCTCCATAATATTTCTTAATTATTTATACATTTTGAAAGAATAGAGCAATTTATGTATTTTTACAAAATTAAATTAAATAAAATCAAAATAAATTACCTGATATTTCTTGCTTAAGTTCACTATACATGTAGATCTTTACTTATATTATTTAAATCTCATAAGTAAATTATTCTACTTAAATTATTAAGAATTTACAAGAAAATTTATATTGCTATGTAAATTTATATATTATAGACAGAATATGAGATAGCAGGATATTTAAAGCATTCAAAAATTCGTTTACATTTTTTTTGCTCACATGCTAATTTGATAAAATGTTTTCATTCGCTCAATTTTGATCGGCATTATTGTGATAAATCAAGTTAATTTGATCCTCTTTTCTGTGTAAGTTCTTTTTATAAATAATATTCATAGTTGCATTTTTTATAATTTATCGATTCAAAATAAATTTTAATTCAATTAAAAAACGCCACCGGGTGGACTTGAACCACCGACCTTTTGGTTAACAGCCAAACGCTCTAACCTATTGAGCTACGGAGGCTTCTATAATAAATTTAAAATTTCTTTAAAAAATTAAAAAATTTTATTTATACTTTAAAAACCACTTAGACTCAAACTAATTACATCTAAAGATTATAAGTCAATTAAAACATTTAAGATCTAATAATACCTGAAATAATCATAATATTGACAAATTTATCAAGAAATTTTATTTCTTAATTTGAAGTCTAAAAATTTAATAATATTATATTTAATTAAATTGAATAGATCATCTATTATAGATTTAATTTAAAGACTACAAGGAATATTTTAAAACAATTAATTAAATAATTTATTTAAATCTTTAACATAATGAAGAAATATAAAGAGAAAGGCATATTATTAACATAATGATTCTAATATTGTTTGCTAATAATTATAGAAATAAATTTTTAACTAATTAATTGATTATATGATATATATTTAGTTATAAGAAGACTTTAATCAAATAAATAAAAGGTACTTAAAGATAGCTATGAATGCAACTAAATAATCTACAAATTCATATCAGATATTTTATAAGATACCCCTTTATTAACATTTTTGGCTTTATTCTTTAGATGATTTAATACCTTCTAGCTATAAATATTTTTAAATTTCCGAAATTTCAAAATCATTTTAATATAATAGTAGCTTTGCAGAGATATATCTTAAAATTAAATAAATTATTTAGCAAACTTTAACATAATCTATTGCTTTGGAAAATTTTGGTTGCTTTTTACAAAAGTAATTTTTTAATTTATCTAAAGTCATAAAAGTAGATGCTAGATAATTTAAGAATGCATAAGGTTAATATTTTTACTAATTTAATTCATTGCTACTCATAATTTTATCTCAACATCTTAGCTAAACAAAAAATTGAAATTCATGTATAATATGTTTTATTATTTTCTTTATTTCATAAACTTTTATTTTTATTTTCCTTACTATCTAAGCACTAACTTTTCTTATCATTCTATTAACTTAAATTATAAATCCTTCTGCTTTATGATTTTATTGTCAAATATTAAACTTGTAAAACTTATCATCTTAGGATATTAAATTCTACAACTTAAAAAACAAATTTAAATTTAAAACTTCCATGTTTCATAAGGCTATTTAAAGGAAAACTTTAGCATTTTTTATAAAAATGCAACCAAAAGAGAGAGATAGCCAAACCCATTTTAGTAATTAATAAAGTACTTAAGGATGAAGGAAATACGTGAAAGTAGAATGGACGAAAGAAGAAGATTAAAAGCTTAGCAAAATAGTTACCTCTTGCAAAAGAAAAATCAAGTGGACAAGAATCGCTAGAGAACTAAACTCTGATTTTCATAGAAAGGAAATTAGGATAGGAAGGCAATGCAAAAAGAGGTGGGTATAAGTTTTACTCCCTTTATAAAAGTTGGAATGAAGCGAGGAATAAGAATAATAATTATAAATCCTTTATGAGAAGTATAAAAATCATCAGAAACAATTTTTTGAATAATTCCAAAAGTAAATCTAATTCCTTAACAAATAATAAATTCTTATAAAAGTAGATCAATTATAGGAAAAAAAATCTAAGAAGAAAGAAAATTAAGGAAATTAAAATGAAAATGAAAATAGTTCAAAACATTTTCAAGAATAATAAGTAGAATCTTTACCTGTAAAAAGGTAAAAAATTATCGATTCTTGCTTGAGTACTTTATGTGAACTTTTAACTGAAAAGAGATGAAAAAATTTTTAACTTAAATTTTTAAATGATTTTTCTTAAATTTAAGTATTATAAATTCATTTTATCAAATTTTTTAATTTAAAGATACTGTCAAATCGATATGCAAGTCCAGAATGATTCTAAAAGATTAAAGATATAATCGAAGCAATAAATACATATATTGTTATAATTTAAACAGAAAAATTTTTAATTATCTACTTTAATTTAAACTGACTCCTAATGTAAAGCATAACTTTAGTTTTTATTCTACTTATCAATCTAAACATTTTAAAGACTTACAAGTTAGAAAGTTTTGAAAAAATCAGATTATTTCATTTAGTAAATAAAATTGATATATTAGATAATAAATTGAATTCCAATAGCTAGTAAATTAATTGCTGTTCCTAAGATAAAAAATCCTAACAATTAAATTTAATCAATTATTGGGTCCTTTTTATTATTTTGATTTATATTTTTTATAAAATATTATTTTTCAATCTTCGAAATATGATATAGAAAAAAACCTAAGCAAGCAAAGGAAAAATTACAAGATTTCTTTATTAAATTTTTAATTAATTTTTCTAAGAAAATTTATTAAATATCATTTAAACTAATTTTTTAAGAAGCATTTATTTAATTATATTTTGTGAGTTAAATCTTTGTAGCTTGGATTTTATTATGCATTTATGATTTTTTTGACCAAATCTGTTTGATAATAGTATCGTTCTTTATTAAACTAGTTGTTAATCATTTTAAATTTTATATTTTATCTTATAAATGAGAATGAACTTCTTTTATTATTAAGTCAGACTAGAAATTGTTAATTTTAAATTTAATTTTTATAAATTGGATTTGTTTAAAAATTTCTTCTTCTTTAATATTCAAACATTTTGCTATAATGTAAATTTAAAAATATTCTAAATGTTTTTATTACAATTCTCTTATTTTTTAATAAAGAATTAAACTCTATTTTTATTATCTTAAATAAATATCAAAAAGAAATTGTAATTCTTCATTAATATTATTCGAAGTAGACGAATTCAGACTTAATTTTCAATTTTTCTACTTCAAATAAATTTCTAGTTGATATTTATAATATTTATTTAATGAATTACAAGTTAGGCTAATTATTTTTTAATTTAGTTATTATTTTAAATACTTTTGCCAATCTTTATTTTTTTACTTATTTACCTTTTAGTAGCGGAACTTTAAATAATTATAATATTTAAGCATTATTCATAAATATTTCACCTCATTATTAACGTTGGACTCTTCTAAATTTTCTGCAATTGTTTCTTATTACAAATGCCAAGAAATCTAAATCATTAATTAAAAATTAAAGTTTTCTTTTATTTTAATTAAGATTATGAATTAATAATAATTAATTATTTAATTTTAAAAATTTGTCCTTATCTATTAATATTACACAAAAACTTATGTAAAGAAAGATGTAGATATATCATATGCTTTATATATTTAGTTGACTAATTTTTTATAAAATAAAGGATTTAAAATTAGGTCATAAATCTTATAGAAACACTCAAAGCTAGAAAATTCTTTCACCGTTTCTTACTACATCAGTTTGTTTTAAAGAATTTAATAAAGAAATAAAATTAAAAATAACTAAAATAAATAATTAATATTAGGCCAACAATTATAGAAAAACACTTTCTGCTTATTATTTTTTAGTATATTCATTTATTTGTTTAAGTATAATCAATTTTTTTGCTTATCTAAAATCAAGTAAAGCTAAAACAATTTTCCTTGAACCTTAAACAAAATTTATATAAATGTATGCTAAGGCATAATTATTTTCTTAATTGAAATGAATCATAAAGGTAAACTTAAAAGAAATAAAATTGATAAATATTAAGAATATTTTATTTACATAATTATTCTAAATTTCTTTAACTATATGAATAATATAAAACAAAGAAAAAATCATTTTAAAAATTAAAAAAATATATATAAAATATAATATATGGCTTAGAAAAAAGATATGTTTTATGATAAATAGTTAATATTTTTATTTTTTTATAAAATAAGCATTAATAATTTGAATAGAAAAGTATATTAAAATATGCTATTTTTTTCTAATATAAATTTATTAAGTACGGCATGATAAAATGATTCTAAGTATATGAAAAATTAACTAAAGTTTATAAAAATGTTTCAAGTTGTATATAAGATTTAGAAGGGTTTAATAGGTATCTAGCATTTATATATTACTCATATAATAAATTATAGGTATAACTAGCTATAAAACATAAAAATTTCTCACCAATAATGACGTACATAATAATTTAATTTATAGGAATGTAATCTTAAATCAACCATCTAAGAAAAGATAATTTAAATTAAATTGTTGTTTCAAAAGTTAAAAATAAATTTCTAATTATTTTGTTTTATTTTAATCCTTCTAATTTTAAAGAAATTAATGTAATTTTAATGAGAAAGCTTTAAAAATAAAAGAAATGTTATCTAAATTTGAAATTAATATTTGTTTATATTTAAATAAATGAATCATTTAATTATTTTTTCAAGATATAATCATCTCTAATTTTAGTAAAGCAAATTAAGGATCTTTCAAGTTTAAAAAATAATATTTAGATTATACAAAATAAAAGAAATGAGATAGAGTCTATGTTAATAATTCTATAATAAATTAGGTTATTATAATAAAATTTTAATTAAGGAAGTGGATGAAATTGATAAATCTATTAAGAAAACTTTTATTTTAAAAATAATCTATCTTATTCCTTGTTGATTTTTATCTAATACATTTTTCAAATATTTTGAAAAAAATCCGCTTTTTAAATTACAAAGCGAGACAACTTAGAAATATCTATAATTGATTAAGAAATTAAATAATACTAATAAAAATTATTAAGAAAGATTCTCTTCAAATCATTTTTTAATAATTTTTTAATTTAAATAAAAAATTTTAGATAAATATCTGATTTAAAGAAATATTGTAATTTTTATAATTTGGAAAAATATTCGCTTGATAAAATATTTTAAATTTTGTTAAAAAAAGATTTTACAAGTAGCATGTTTAATTAATTTTAGCTATAAATAGATTAAACGAGAATAATTTTCAATTGTAATTAATTTTTAATAAATTTCTTTAGACAAAGGAAATAATTTAAAATAGAAAAAGAGATAAGAAATTGAAGTTAATTATAATAATTCTAAAGAAAAGAGAAATATAAAAAATTCAAAAGATTTAGTAGGGTTAAAATCTTATTTTTTTAGGATAAATGTAAGAATATAATAATTGTTTAAGAAACTGATGTTTGGCATATTCTTATTTTTAAAAATATGATGAAATATTCTTGATAAAATATTTAAAAAAATTAAAGAATTGAGCTTCAAAAAACCAACTTTGTTTGGGCAATAATAGCTCACATTAAAATAAAATTAGAATTATATAATTTAAGTTAATAATTAATATTTTATCTTTAACTGAAATATTATGAATTTTAATATATTTAATCATTTTCTTTTAAATTATATCAAGTTCAATGTTTATTATTTCTTTTACATTGGTTAGTTTCTCTAATTTTTTTTAATACTAAATTTTTGAATTAAAAAAATTAAATAACTATAAAAAATATTTAAACAAAAATTAAAAGTTAGATAACTTGATCTTTTCATAAAGTTAAATTTTTAAATTTGAATTTCTCTAATCTAATATTTATTTCCTTAGTTCATCTAAAATTAATCATCAATTTATTCAATAAATCTATTCGAGTTATAGGAAAAATAATTTTTCTTATAGAGTATCATATTATAAAAAATAATGTATTGAAAGACAATAGAATTATATTAAAATATTTAAAATTTAAAAAAATGAAGCCCGGGTTTTTTACTAAATAAATTTAGATTGGTAAAAATTAAGAAGAATCAGAAGGGAACAAATAGAAATTAATAAAGCAAAGAAAAAGAATGAGTTCTCCTTCAAAATAAGAAACTAAAATTTAATAAGATTTTTAGAAACTATACAGCAAGAAGTATCAGAATTCAATATCTAACAATAGATAAGCTATGAACAGCTTATAAAGGTAGTGCTTAACCTCCAAGAAGAGATTAAAAAGTGACGAAAGGAGAACGCCAAGCTGACAGAATTAGTGACTGGAGGACTCTAAGATTCTATTGACCTAAGACTGAACAACCAGGAAAGAGAAATCAGCGCACTCTGAAACTATCAACGTGAATAGCTGAGCCAGACAAATAATTAAGTCTAAAAGATATAGGACTAAAATTAACAGCTCGAAAACATTCTTCAAAGTTAAAACCTTAACTCCCAACTTAAAAAAATTGAAATAAAAAAAGAAAAAAATGAATAATATTAGTGAAAAATGAAAATAAGGAAAAGGAAACGTTGCTACTACTTTAGTAGCTAATAGCATTTACATAGAAATTGCTGAAAATTCTTAAAATTTATAAAAATTATTGAATCTAGGAAAAAAGAAAAAGAGAACAACTTTATTGCAATCAAGAAAGATAAATTTATAGAAGAAAAGAAAATTAACAACTGCTGTGATTATATTAAACAGGACCTTAAAGAAGAAAACTTTATGATATTCAAGAGCGACCTTCTCACAAATTTATAAACTTCTTTGAGCAGCGGTCATGAACTACTGTAAAACTATTTTTAATTATTTAATTAATTAAAATAATTAAATAAACTTTAGATAATCTTAATACATTTAATTTTTTATAATATCAATTCTTTATCTTTTAATTTTTAATTCGAATTATTGAATTTATTTTTATATAAAATTTTCTGAATTTTTTCTAATAAATTTTAATTCAAAAGTCCAATAAACTTTATACTTTTATTCTTTCTAGTATTTTAGAAAAAAATAAAGATTAAAATTAAAAAATTAAATATCTTTTAGATTATAAATTTATATTAAAATTCTAAAATGAATATAATGTTTTAACAAGAGTTAGAAAAAAGTAGATTTTTATAATTTATAAAATATTTATTAGACAATTAATAAATTTGGATTATAATTAATCAATATTCATCTCAAAGAAAAATTTAATTATTTTAGTGTATATAATATTATAAAGATCGGAAGCTAATCGAAGAAAAAAAGATTTAATTTAATAGTTTTAAGCATTAATTAATACCTTTAAAAAATAGTAAAATAATTAAATTTAAGATTTTTTATAAGTTATATAAAAATAATTTAATAATTAATAGCTTATTTAAAAGTTAATATAAATATTTAAATAAGATCAAATATTATTTTAAATAAAATTTAGTTATTACTATATGCATTTTATTTTTATACTTGCACTTATATTTGTATTTTTTTGCTATATTTCGCAAAAGAAATTACTTAATTAATAAATGAAATAAAAGAATTGTATAAGAGATTTTTTGTCTTATTTTAATCAATAATTACTTATTTAAATTAAAAATGATAAGGAAGAGCTTTTTTAATAATAAAAAAGCAATCTTAATAAGTTAATTTAAAAATTGAAATATAAAGTCATTATTACTAAAATTTAATTTAATACTTTAATAATTTAATAATAATTGCTATCTACTAAAACTATAAGATATATATTAATTTTATTTAAAAACAATTTCTATATTAAATATATAATAAAAAATATTGCTAAAATAAACTTTATTAAATTTAAAGTTACAAATAATTAAATATAATTAAAAATGTTTAGATAAATAAAAATTATATTATATTTTCTATTTAGTCTATTCATTATAAAGAAATATAAATATTTAATTGGAGCTTTAAAATTATCTTAATAAGTTTTGGATCTGGTATTAAGTCAATTTAAATCAATATATAAATATAATTTTAAAGAAATAAAATAAATCAAAAGATTATTTATTCTAAAAATCAAAAAATTGAAAATTAGTATAAAATTTGTTTTAAACTTTTTAATAAGTATATCAAATTTATTTAATATGTTTATATAGAGTTACAATTCCTAAAAAATAGCATCACAACTAATTTTTATAAAATCCTACGTTTTTAACAAATTGAATATTGTATTTCAATGTTTAATTTTTTTCTAAAATTTTTGATAAAAAAAAATTTAAGTTTATAGTTCTTAGGGAGGGCTTTACAGATATTTTTTATTTTATCCTGCTCTCTCCTAAACTAAAGGATTTCGTAGGACTTCACTAGTCCGCCATCCTTGTCTCCTTCCCGAAATTCAATTGTCCTTCAGGTCCCTTCTCCCGTTATTATAGTCGTTAGCTTTTGAGTTGTAGAATTTCTTTCTATAAATTTATCCTCTCCTTGTTGGTCAAAAGCGAAATAGTTCTTCTAAAATTTTATTCTTATTAGTTCTTTCAACTTCTGGTTTCTTTCAGCAATTTTTCCAGCAGTGGTTCCTTTAACATATGTAGAACCTTATTTTTATCCTATAGAATTTAATTTACTTTGTTTCTTATTATTAGAATTCCGATTCTATTTCCATTGGGATATTTGGTTACTAATCAAATTATTTTTAGATTATTACTTGTTATTATTCTTATTTTTCTTAAAGTTACTTTATTTGATATTCAAATTTAGAAAAATGAAATTGAAATATTTGTGGGACTTCGTTAAATTATTTATCAACTTATTCCAAGATATTTACTATTTACGATTAGATTTTACTTAGTGATTCTTCTATAGAGGGAAATTATAGGTCTAATTATTCAATCAATTTTTCTAGCTTGTCTTCTAGTTTTTCTATCCCTTATCTTTGTAATTTTAATTCGTATTAGATATTTGATACTCTTTGCTGCGCCGATTATATGTAAACTTTCTTTTATTATATTTCTTAGATTCATTGCAGCTCTTATTCAATTAGGTTATATTATTATTCTTGTTTTTTAAACGAGCCGAAAGAGTTCTATTTATTAGGTGCCATTTTTCAATCTTATAATAATAATAATAAATTAATTAATGTGGGTCTACCATTTTTAAGCTATCCACAGGTTAATGTTTTTTCCATATAAAAATTTTTAAGCTTCTTTTCTCCTTGTTTTGATTCAAAAATTTTAAACCTTCTTCTCTTAAATCTTGTGGTTACTGTCGAAGGCCGGAGCTGAGGCTCATAAAGAGTTCTCATTCTTATACAAATGAACAGTCTTTTGTAGTCTTCTATAATAAAAAATCTTAGTTAAATTTTGTCTCAGCTATGCCTTGTTTTTCATCCAAGTTGCCGGCATAGAGAATAGGAGAGTTTCTGAGACACGAACTACAGAATAAGACTCGCTTGCTCTGATGTTGATTCTCAAACTAAGAACTAGTTTGAGACTCACCGTCCATATTTTAAATTATATTTCTATAAGAAGGATTTTCATTTGAGTAAAAATTAAAAATGATATTAACTCTTAAAAATTTAAAGTTAATTTTTTAATATTTAATTTAATTTTTATTATTTCTTTCAACTTTTCTTATTATGATTTAAATTATAAAGCTTAATTCTTTTTATTTAATTTAAATATCTAATAAAATAGTTAAAATAATTTTACAATGCTACTTTAATTTCTTAAAAAGTTTAATTTCGTTATAATTTAAAAACAATTTCTAATAACCTTAAGCATTTATTAAATTTAATTAAAAAACTTTATCTTTTCAAATATTATTATTCATATTCCTTTTTATTATAAATCTTTATTCATTTTAATAAACATTTCTTAATTAAATAAATTTTAATAATTAATCCTGTAAAAAAAAATATGGTAGAAGGTTTCAAAAAGGGCTTCTATACCAGCTCTTTCTAAGCTTAAAAGGAAGAGAGAAATCGGGAAACCTAAATTTCTAAACACCACACATCATCTTCCGAAACCTAACCTTCTTCTTAAACCATATAGGAGCAACTCTAAACAACACCCCCAGACAACCCTAGAAACACTAGCATGCAACAATATCGACTGAGGACCTTCCCAAGAAGCAAAAGATTAGTAACTTTCTGGCCTAGATTAGGACATTCAACCCCTACATGGACCTCGGAGATCTCAATAAAGAACAAATCTTAGGAATGACGAAGGAGGAAATGGCTAAGCTTATCTTAGCATTAATAGGAAAAAATAAAGATCTGGAAAAACAGATTGAAGAACTAGCTTAAGAACAGCAAGAGCATTTAGAAGATTAGGAAACCCATGCTCCTAGAAACTTAAACCAGGCTGCAATGAATATCAGAATTGACGAATTCGATAGGCAGCTGGAACAATTATACGAATCGAATGAAAATATTCATATCAAATTGGAAAAATTAGAGACAAGTGTAAAATAATAGGCTATACAATCTATCCCAATGGAGATCGAATAAGAGAATAATAAGCCAATTGAACAAAATAAAGAGAAATATTTTAGGAAAAAATGTTACATCTGCAGGAGAACAGACCACCTATGGAGACGATGCTGGAAGAGAAAGAAGATTTAATAGAAAATATGCAATGATCTAACCTAATTTTACCCAACCAGGAATGGAGAAATTTATAAGAAGAAAGCAAGCTATATGAAGAGACAACCATTCCGAAAACTTGACAGTGAAGGGAGGAGAAGACCACCTAGAGATCAAGTTCCTATTGGTTGGATAGGGAAATAGGAAGCTCTTAAGTAGACGATCCTTCTTTAACACTTTAATTTAATTTAATTAATTAATTAATCCTGTAATTTCAACTTTATATATTTAAGGATTTAAATGGAATTACTATTATTATTTTTATCCCTCAAACAATTGAAATTATATCAATTTACAGTTAAGACTTGGCAGCTATATTGTAATATTACCAAGCTGGGAATCGAATCCGCCCAAATTAAATTTACTTACTAATAACTTTTATTCAACAACTTGCGTGAATGAACTAAAAATTATTATTCTTAGGTTTAATTAAACTGATTTTACTTTTTTTTAATGTTAGGTCAATTTTAATAGAGAAATATCTAATAAACTTGTTCTAATAATATTTTCTAGAAATATGTTGGTTTAAAATCTAACGTAAACTTAGTTGAAAAAATATAAATTCATATTTAGAAATATAATAATATCATTTTAAATAAAAAATGGAGTAGAACATCCGTCTTTCAAAGAATTAAGAAAGAAAAGCAAGAAAGCAAGTGACTACTGAGGAACTAAAAAAAAAAGACAGAATCGAGATTCTAGCTCATCTTTAGAGGGAAAAGTAATGGTCGGCCTTACTGAATAAGTTAATCCTGGAATTCAAAATAATAAATTACTCTAAAATTAAATTGAGCAAATTAAAGCATAGATTGCAAAATATGAAGAAATTTTTTTTAATCAAGGAGCTAATGAGCTGCTTAGAAGATTAAAATAACGAATTGCTAATTCTTAAAAGTTAACTGATAAAAAAAGGTTTAGTAACAGAAAATTAAATTTACGAAATGTCTTAATCCAACTTCAAATAATCACAAAAAATGATTATAGAAGAAGATCTACGTTAACAGGTGTATTAAGAAAAATAAAGTTAAGAACAAATTAATTCAAGCCTAAGCAAAAGAATTGAGATGCTAGAAAGAAAGATTTATCCAAAGAAGAAAGTTGAGAAATAATATAAAAATTGTTGGTACTGTCAATATTAATATCACCTACTAAGACATTGCAAAGAATGAAGACTACTCAAGCCCAATGAAGAGCAAAGAACCTGAAGAAACTTAAATAAGCTTTGAATTACTGAATTCTGAGTTTATAAATAAAAATTACTCATAAGAAACTAAGAGATTCCTTTGTGGTAACACCCATTTATAAAAAAGGTCATGGAATATAATTTATCCGCTGATACCTGGTTTAAAACCCAGGGTACGCAAATATTTATTTTACATTTAATTAAATAATAATAATAATAATATCATTTTAATATTTAAATTGAATTTTTTTAATTAAGAAAATTGGCAAATAATAAAAAATAAGCTAAGAAAATAATAGAGTAATCTCTTCGTCTTTCGAAGATTTAATTTAGAAAATTCAGGATAAAAGTGGCGAATGAAATGGAGAAAAAAGTAATATAAAAAGAGGAATCAAGTTTTTCATCAGAAGATAAAGTTATTATAGGAACTGTAGAGATAGGAAAACTTTTAAAAGAAATTGACCAAAAACTCTAAAATAACTAGACTAAATATAAAAATTAATCTAAAAATTTTAAGAAATAATTTACAACTAAGGCGGAAAAAATCAGAGAAATAAAAAAAATAATGATAACAAAATAGTGAGTTATTAATATTACGTCATCAGTTAATCTAAATAACTTACTAAAAGAATATAAACTTTATGAGCAATCACAATCGGTAGTTGTCAATAGCAAAATATGATTATAGAAAAGACTATACTAAATTGATTGAAAAAGAAAAGAAGACTATAAATTTACAAAAAAGAATATAGAAATTGAAAAAAAAGTGTGCTAGAAGCAAATCCTGGAAAAAAAATGCTGATATTGCCATTAGGCTTGCCATATTTTATGTCAGAGTTGAATCTAAAAATAAGAAAAGAGAAAATAACATAAAAGGTCATGAATAAACTTTGAATAACTGAAAATGGAATTTATAAATAGAAAATTTTATCAAGAACTGAAGATAATTATAAATGGTAACATACCACATATAATTTGATATTCATCCACTTAAAAAATGGTAGTTAACACCCGGTTGAAAGCCCAGAGGAAGCTAGAACTTGAATTTTTAAGAATATTATTATGATTATTTAATAATAAATGAAATATTTCAAATAAAATTTTAAGTTTCTTGTTGATATTTATAAAATTTATTTTCAAATGTGATTTTCTAATTTTCAGAAAGCAGGTAAACGCTTCTTTTAAATAAGATATGAATTAATTAAAATTAATTAGAAATTAAGGATTATTTTTAAAAATTTAAGTATAAAACTCAAAAAATAGATTTATATACCTTTAAAAATTTATTAGTGTGAAAATTAGATCAATGATTTTTTTTAATTTTTAGTTTATAATTTAATAATACTCACATAAAACTAAGAATTTTTATATTATTGCTTTTAATTTTGTGGGAAAAATAAAATATTGAGAGATTTTAAGATATAATTTATTTAATTAAATTTAAATTGTTTAACAACAGTTGGATCACTGTCGTTTAAAATAAGTTCTATAATTTGAAATTGCTTGATCATTAAAATCTTAATATTTTCTTATTCCTAATCTAATTGTTCCTGCTTTTATGCACACATAGTTCCTTTTCTTTCTATATATTTCTCCATTTCTGATACAATAAAGCTGTTCTCTCTTCTTCTTCTACTCGTGGATTCAATATCGTTTTTAAAATTCAAAATTTCTGGAATTTCTTATATAGGTGTCATGTGCTTTTACAAAAATACCATTGTTTCTGAATTTTTTTCACGCTGTTTTGTTTACTGCTGTTTTTGTATTTCTATGTCCATATTGTGCTCTAGTAAAGTTGCGTTGACTTTGGAAGTTCTTCTAGCTCTGTTGTCATTTTCAATCTGCTGATTTTACTCTTAAATCTATTAATTTTTTTAACAGAATTGGTCTCTCTGGTAGTTCCATAGTGCTTTAAATTCTCTTTCTTGGTTAGCCAGTTTTAAGTTCATTGAGTCTTCAAGTATATTGGTTATTATTTCCATAAGTTTCTCATTTTCCTTCCGAAGCTTCTTAACCTCTTCCTGGAGGTTTAGCACCACCTTGATGAGCTATTATATATTACCTGTTCAGAGGGATTAAACTCCTAAACCTCCTGATGCATGGTGGATTTCGCCTACTTCCTCGATATCTCTTCGAATGCTGAAGTTAGTTTAGGCTAGTGGTTATCAGAGGTCTACTTGTTTCCTAATTCTGTAGTTCTATACCAGGCTTCTAGTTCCCTGGAGCGGAAAAGAATCCCTTTCTGAGGTTTGATATATTTTTTAAAGTCTTTTTTCTAATTTATTTAATTTTAAGTTTTTCTTTCTTCATATATTTATTAGTAAAAATTATTATTTTTTATTTAACTCATATTTTTATTAAGGATAGCTACTTTTAGAATCTTAAATAAAAATCAATTATAAATTATTAATTAAAAATTATACTTAGATAGATTATTTTTGACTATATTTAATAATTATATCAGCATCAATAATTATAATAATAAATTAATATATTAGGATAAAAATCATTTATTATCTTATTTACATTTCAAATTTTTGTTTCTATTAATATTAATTATAGTTTTATTAACTATTATACTCTTCAAATTCACTTTATACTAAAATATTTTAGCCTAAATTCATTTAAATTTAGAACTTCATTAAATAAAGAATAAACTCTAAAAATAAAATATAAAGATTAAATATTATTCCTTGCTTAATTTATTTAATTCAAGCATTTTTAATAATTTAATTTGATATCTTTGATTTTAAAAATAGTCACTTAATTAAGGTAATAGTAAATATTAAAATATTTTAAAATAAACTATTAAAAATAAAGAAATTATTATAAGAATAATTAGTCTTAAGTTAAATCTCTTTAAAAATAGAAAATCTTTAATAAAGCTTTTATAAAACTTACTACGAAATAACTTTATTTAATTCTGATGTTATTGCAAAAAGTGTATAAAGTATATTACTACCTTTCTAACTACAAGTTACATAATTTATTTCGCAAATAAATAATTTAAAGGCTTTTAACTAAAAACTCTTTTTCATAGAATTTTGCAAGAATATTTCGTTAAATTAAAAAATTTATTTTTATAAGATTCTATATCTTTGTATCTCATATTTAAAATTATTAAATTCTTTTTGATAGATTCTTTCAAAATTTATTTTTATAGATAAGTTTGTTTCAATTATTTGTTGCTTTATTTGATCTAATTTTAACTTCAATTTTTTCATTTCGAGAATTGAATTGTAAAAATAAATTATTCAGATTTGATCAAATAAATCAAGTTTAAAAATTACCTTTTCTATGTTAATTATTTTTTTATTTATTTTAAAATTTTAAAGCTTTTGCTCTTTTTAAAATCTAAAAATTCACATTTTATAAGTTCAATGAACTATCAAATAAAGAATGAAATAATGTTGAAGGACTAATTAAGTTTGAAAATAAACTATTAAATGAAAAATAATAACTATTATATAATCCCTAAAATACTGCTAAGAGTAAGTTTCTCTATGTATTAATTTTGGATAGAATATTTTCTTTAAGAGCGAAGAACAAAAATCTTATTTTAAATTTTTATTATTTACTTACCATGATCTAAATCTTTATTTTAATAACTCTAAAATATAAATTAAATTATTAATTAAAGAATTTATTTAACCTAGAAGTTATTTAACCTTTAGAAAAAGATGTTCTTGATTGTAAGCTGCTTAATACATAGATGAATTTTTAATATTTGACACTTAAAAATCGGTATTTGCTCACTATGATCTTATTAATTTTAAGCCTACTAAAATTAAATTCATTTAAGAAGAAAAAGAGTCTTTATTAATCAAACTTGCTTTTGCTATTTCTTACTTCTTTGTTATCTTTTCTTGAATGCCTTGTATGCTGATGTATAACAACTACAACACATTCCTCTTGAAAAAAATGGTTTATCAGTATGACCACATGTTATTACTTTTTCCATTTTGTTTCTTTAATAATAGCAGGTTGAACACATTCCTTTTGCATAGTACTTTTTATCTGTATGAATACAATTTGTTATCTTTTTTTTAATCTTAAGTGAAAATTAGATTTCGCCGGACGGATTTTAAGCAAATTAATTGCCTAAATTAAATTCTTCTAATTCTTGAGGATTGGACATTGAATTGATAGGAGGGAGTTCTCTACTTTGAGGCCAAGGGCTGAAAAAAGAAGGAAAAGGAAATGATCCAAGCAAAGTAGGCATTCCCTGTAAAACGTAATTTTAATTATCTTTCTTCATTTCAGAAATTATAATAAATAATTATGATTTGCTTAAATAATCATTATGATAATTAAACTAACAATTAAACAAATAAATAAATTGATAGTTAACTAGTAAAATAATAATAGATAAGCATAGCTATATTAATTAATAAAACAATCTAAATCAATAATTAATTATTTAGCTATCAAATCCATATATTATCTATTTATTTATAATTTACTTAAATTTACAATCCATTTAAGCTATTACATAATAAATAAAGACAATAAATATTTTATCTTCAATCTTCTTCCTTTTAAGATAAGATAAAGTTGCAAATAAGCATTTCTTTTGATAAATAAAATTTTTATTATTTATTCAACTCTCTCAAAATACTTTGCTTGTTTAATTTATTAGAAGCATAATATATTTATTTAGTATATTATTTTTAATTTAATCCATTGGGTTATGCAATTTTTCAAAACTTATTATATTAATGATTTTATTTTTTCATCATAATTTATTTACCTACATTTATTTAAAGATAGAAAATTCTGCGTTTCTAAGATTGAAAGAAGAATAGAGGTTGACTAAATTTTAAGTTTAATTTAGTTATTTAATTTAAATTTACTAATGTATTCTCAAACTTATCAGAGAGTAAATTATTAATTGATTCCTTTATTAAAATATGTTTCTTTGGGTAGGAACTTTAATATCCTAAATTCTCTTTGTTGTAAGGTATTTTTTCTAAAATTTATTAATTTTTCTTAATACAATTTTATAAAATTTCAGTGATGCATCAGATTAAGTAATGAATAAATTAATAATACTCGATTTAGAAACTTTTAATTAATTTTAATTAATATCTCATTTATATCTTTATTTTAGCAACTTGCACAATTTAATTGTTTTTTACAATTCTTTATTAAGAACATCTATGAAATATTCTGATAAATTTCTAGTTTTCTTTCTTCATTTTTTATAATTATTTTATTAAATCTAAATTTGCTTCATGTAAATAAAAATTTTGGTATATAGATGCTTATTTTTTTAATTTATATAGTTCTATGCATTTAGTTGATGAAGGATTATATTTTTATATTATAACAATATTTTAGTTATTTTTAAATATAAAAGCATGTCTAAATTATCTTAAAATTTAACTAAGATTTTTTATTTATACTTATATTTTTAAACCATTTTTCAATTTTTTTTCTTCTGCAAAAACATTAAAAAATCTAAAGTTTTAGATGGAAAGATACAGTGATATTTTAGTAAGCTTAATTAATAGTTTCTTAATTGTTTATTAATTTAATAAATTTATAAATGAATAGATTATCAATTTAAACTTAGGAAATAAAGAAATAAATTAATTTAAAATTATTTTTTAGTTGTATTGGCTAATATCTAAAATATTTACATTTATATACTGAACTAAATAGATTTTTGCTTAGTTAAAATAATAGAATATATTTAAAAATTATTAATAGGCTTTTTTATTGTTAATTGAATAAGCTATTACGCTTGCTTAATCTCATTTTATTCGAACAAGTAAAAATAAAAATTGTTCAGCTATTTTAGTTTATTTCTCTAAGTTATCTAATACATATAATGAAAATTATTTCATAAAGTAATTCATCTCTTATGCTAAAATTAATACTTTTATCTCTCATTGAAGATTAAATTACATCAAAAATATAAAATCTTAGGTAATTAATTAAATAGTATGCATTTCAGTTCAAAAACATTTTCTAAAGGATTTATACATTTTCCAAGAGATAATTTTATAAATTTTAAGTTAGCTACTTAAAGCAATGAAATTTGCCTTATTTAATTAAGTAAATAGTTTTATTTAGATATTTTCTAGAGTGAAGTTGATTATCTTTCATTAATATATGTTTATAAGCATCATAGCATATTAAATTATCTTATTGTATTTATTTTCTATCCAATCTAAATATTTTATAATAAGTTTATTCACCTAAAATTATATTAAGGAAAAAAAAAATTGCTATCACTCTCTTTACAATTAATGCTTATATTAATTGAAAACGAAATTGTCAAATTAAATTTCTTACATCAGATAGTAGAGTAATAGTAATAATTATATTTAATAAGCAAGTTTAAGATTAATTATATAGTTATTTGATTTGAACCTACATATTTTAAAAAATTAGAGATTCTTAAACTTTTGCAGTATCAGCTTACAATAAAAAAATTAAATAATAATTAGATTAATTTAAAATATATCTAAGTTGATACAGAATTTAACCATTATAATAACTAAAAGGTTTTAAAAATAAAAACTAAAAATTCTTGCTTTAATAATTATTGTTTAGTATCCTTTGGCAAAATTAAAAAAATAGATGAGTTTGAATTTATGATGCATATGTTAATAAACTCTAAGAGATTTTTATAAATTAATCTATTAAATAAGATAAACTTTTATAAATAGAGAGGGATTTCGATTGTTAAATGAGTATTTATAAACATAATGTATAATTTAATACTTATAATCTGATAAAGAAGACTTGATCAATCTAAAAATAAAGATTTATTAGGAAAATTACTATTATGAGATAATGATGTATTTATAATTGATTTATGAATAAAACTCTTATTTAATCTTATTAGTTTCTCTTAATAGCTCTTTAATTAAATTAATAAATTCCTCAAATGTTTAAATGAATTATCATCATTACTATAATTATAAAACATTAAGAAAAGCCAATTAACAATATACCCAAAGATATTTAAATACCTTATTCCTTTATAAATTTAAAATTTAAGTAATAATTGATTAATTATTATCATTTATAATTGCATATACTAATATTTCTATCTCAAATTATTAAATTTACTTTTATATGCATAAACATTATTATCTTATAATTTATTAGACTTTATCTTTAAAGATTTATAGCTTATTAATTAAATTTAAGTGATTTACCCTTATCTATTTCAGCTTTAATAAAGGTTTGGCTTTCAACTAAATAAATATTTATAATCTATTACAAGATTCTCTAAAATTATGATTCAATTCTTCTATGCTCTAATATAAAAAAATATAATAAAATGTTTTAATATTTTTACTTTTTAATTTATAAATATTCTTTAGCTAGCATTTAAGTAAAGACTTTATTTTATATATTAATTTTATATTTAGATATAAATTTATATCTAATATATATCTTCCATTCCTTAAACTATAATACATTTATTTATTTAATAAAGTTTTTTAAATTTTACCTTTTTGCTTTATAACTGATTTCATTTATATATGTACTTATATTTTTATTTTAGTACTTCTAACTTGGCTTATTTCTATTTTAGCCTTAAAATGATAATGGGTAAATTTTAAAGCATATATAATTAGTTAAATGATTATTTTATTTATTGCTTTAAATGTAATATAGCTCTATTTTATATTAAAAGCAATCAAATGCTTTGTTATATGTATAACTTAATTTAAGTTAAATTACTTAGAAGATGTAAATAAAATAGTTAGATACCTTTAATATTTATTTTAATGTTATATTTAAACTATTAGCTTTATTTTAACAATAAATTAAATAAGACAGTTCAACAAATAATCTTCAGGGGAAGCCAACTTTACTTGGTTCATTTCCTTTTCCTTCATTTTAGATCAACTGGTCAAAGAAAAGGAATTTGCCTCCACTTCTAAATGATACTTCTTTTACTTAACCTGAAGCATTCAATTTATGTATAAAAATTAATAATAAGGTTGATAATTAATTTTAGATAAGAGTTTAGAAGAAAGTTGCAAATTTTATTCATACTGATAAAAAACACTTTGCTAAAATATGTGCTACACTTGCCATTATCAATTTAACTAAAAGGATAAAGTTATCAAATGTGGGCACACGGATATAGTAGTTTTTGCGGAAACCTGTGCTGTAGCTACTATAAGGCACATAAAACTTATAAAAAAGAAAATGAAAGCAAGATAATTGAAGATTTAGATATTAATAACATTTTTTAGACTTCCTTGCTTTTAAAATTTTAGAATATTAAATAATTAAAATTTAAATCTGGCCAAAAAAACAATTTAGATTTTTCAATTTCTAAAAATAAAAATTTTTTTGATTGAAATATAAAACATTTAATATTAAAGAAAGTTGGCTATTAAATATTTTGATAATTATAATTTAATTTATTAATTTTATATATATATTATTAAATAGTTGTTCGAAGGTGACAACAAGTTCATCTTCATCAGAGGTTGGGGAAGTACCCATAATCGACTTTATGTCTTCCTCTGCTTTGGTGATGCAATGAGACACAATCCTGCCATATCCTTGGACCTCCAACAAGTAGAAAAGATTACGAGTATTCTAAAATTATATCAGTATTGAACATTTTTATCAGTACTGAATAATTATACCAGTATTGAACAAGGTTTATCAGTATCTGATAATTCTATCAGTAACAAACATTCTTGTCAGTATGAAACATTTTTAAAGAGCTGCGCACCAATGAGAGTGCTACGCGCTCTATAATCAAATTTATTTATTTATTTATTATTTAATAGCATTTATTTCTATAGATATAATAAGTAACTTATTTAAATAATCAAAAGTTAGATTTAAAAATGTATGATTGCATATAATTAATAATAGATAATTTTAAATATTTTTATTTCTAAAGATATAATAAATTATAAGCCTATGATTAATTTATAAATAAAATTGATAAAAAAGCAAATTTATTTAAGTTAAAAGAATAAAAATTACTTATTAGACAAGTATCAATTATATTTAGTTAAGCAATCTATCATTTAAAAATATTTTACCTTATTCAATGCTTTTCCTAAAGTTAATTAGGCAATTGTTTATAGTATTTTATTAATTTTTAATTTAATTTCTTAATAATATTTGAAAGCACAAAGAATAAATAATTAAAAAATATTAAGAATTATTAAGAATTATATTAATTAGAAACTAAGTTAAGAAGAAAAAGGAAAGGAAAATATTATATTATAAGTTTAAAAATAAATTAATTAGAAATAAATATATTAAAATATCTAAAACTACATTAAATATATAATCAGAGAGTCTTATCACATTATTTAATTAAAAACTAAAAAGCAATTTAAATATTCTTAAAACACTAATTAATTGAAAATTAATTAATAATTTTAGAGTATTTTAATATAAAAAATTAAAATTATAAATCAATCAATCAATTATTTATTTTTTTCTTTATACCAAATTTCATCGAAAATAGATGAACTATAGAAATTTCTTCGAAATTTAATTTAGAATAACTATAAACAAATAATTATTTATTAATAATTATTTAACTAAAGATTTACTAAATTAGATAAATTGGAAACTTAAATCCATTTAAAGCTAGAAATATATTATAATTTAATTGAATATGAGATAACAAGAAATAAATGCTATTAAAAAAGAGTAATAAGAAAATATTATTATATAAATAAAGGAATTATTTACATTTACTTTTAATTATAAATTATTAGCTCTATTATCATTAAATTTATCAAATATTCAGAATATTAAATAATAAAGTAAAAAAGTAATCTATTGAGATTAAGACTAATAAATGAAAAGAATGCTTATTATTTTAATTTTTATTTATATTTTTTAATATTTACCAAATTAATAAAGTTTATTTAATTAATTTATTTATAATTTTCATTTAAATTTTAATATATAAATTTGTGTCATTAAAATAAAAACGAAAAATCAAATTTATATTTAAGTTTGAATATGCAAGTTAGATTTCAATTATTGTTTTTAAGAATAAAGGATTTTTTATAAATAATATCTTTCAGTTTGAGTCATGAACAAGAAGCTATTTAATAAAGATACTAAAATCTATGAATAAAAATTTAGAAATTAGATATAACTTAAAATTATAATTTTTATCTTAGAAGAATTTAATCTATGATACCTAAAACTAAATAGCTTTAATAAATATGCTAAAATTTTTATTTATAAGAGAGCTGGAGTAAAACTATTACAAAAATTAAATAATCTTATAAGAATTGCTTAAATCACATTTTTATTATTTAGAGATGATGCTAGTAAATTTCTATTAGAAGGATTTAATTTCTTAAAGAAGAAGTTACAAAAGTATAAAAAATTAAGGAAAAATATTTTTATTTCAAATTTTAAAGATCTAAAGCATAAATATATAGTTAAATTAATATTAAATAAATTTAAAGCAAACAAAATTAAAATATTTTATATTAATAAATTAAGAGACTATGAAGGACTTTAAAAATTGAATGAATAAAAGATTTAATAAATTGATTTTTTATATATTAAATCTAATTATTTAAGTGTCATAGTGAAGAAAGCTTCGGAATCGAAAGAATCATTAGAATAGTGCTAAAATATATGGCAAAATAAATTTTATTTAAGTATTCAATGGTATTAAATATTAATTATGAAAAAAATTTATTTTTCTTATTTAAAATTAGTTATCTAATAGTTTTTATAAATTTTAAATTAATTATTTGATATGCAATTTTCAACTAACTAAAAGATTTAATAATAAAACTTAATTTCATTTTACCAAAAAATTTTATAATATATTTGACTATTTTTTAGCAATAAATTCATAATTTTTTTAATTTCTTACAATTTTCTAACTTTTCAGAAAATTAATTTTGCCTATTTAAAATGATTTTCAAATTTTATCAATTTACAAAAAATGTAAATAAAACTAAAATTAAAAATTTATTTATTTCTTAATTATTTCAAATACTTTTCTACATTTCTTTATAACTTTAAAATCTTTTAGTTAATAGTAATAGATTATTTTAAATCTATAATGTAGTTTGAAGGTTATTTATTATTAGAAATATAAAAGAAAATATTAAAATTATTTAAATTTATCAAAAATATAAGCAAAAAATGAATAAATCATAATTAGAAATAACACTAATTTTTCTAATTATTTTATATTTATTTGTTTATATTTAAAAATAATGCTTACCTTCTTTCCATAATTTTTAAAAAAATAGCTAAATTAGAATAGTTGAAATTATAGATAAATAATTTAAGTTAAGTTTAATAAATTATATGAAACTAGCATGGATATAATAGCTTTTATTTTATCTAATTTATAATCAAGATAAAAATTAAATTTAGCATTAAAAGAGATGTTTTCATAAACTTATTAGATAAATAATATTAAATTGCTTTTTTTTATATATATAATGAATTTAATTTTTTAAAGTTAATATTTATCTTTAAAATTTTCTTAGTAGAAGAATGATTGTTTATTATTAATTACCCAAAATTTTTAATTTAACTTATTTTTACTTTAATAAATGTTAAATTTTATTTTCTTATTTTTATAAAGAAAAATGTTTAATTATAAGAGTTATACCAAACAGAATTTTCCTTACTAAAATAAAACTAAAATAGAAATTCCACAAATATGGAAAAAAATTTAGTTAGTTAAAACATTAAATTTTTTTGATTTAAGAAACTTAGAAAAAAAATTATATTCCAGTCCTATTTAAGTATATTTACTTAAATAATCTAAATTATAAAAAATTACAAGATAATTTTTTATTTAATATAAGTTTATTTTTTATTATGTTGATTATATTATTTAAGCAATTAATTAGAAAGTTATGTACGATATTTATATTAAAATATTTAATAAAAATTTTAATTAAGAAATTTTATTTTATAAGCATATAAAATATTTATATTAAAGTAGGTTATATAAATTTATTATTTAATTTTTATATAACTTATAAAAAAAAATTGATACTTTAAACGTAAATATTTAAAAATTAAAGACACATCATAGAAGAAATATATAATACAATTATTTTATTTTTTAAATTAATATTTTAATTTTTATTATCATATTATGTCTTTAGTTTTAAACTACTTAAAAGATATATTTTATTTATAAAATTAAGGCTTATATTATTTATTTTAAGTTTTATAAATTTCTTTCAATTTTTAATAATCTTTCCATATAATTTTGATTTTACATTTATTTATTATACTATTAATAGTAATTTTATATTTGGTATGTAGCTTTTATTTTAATAGTAGTTTACTTTACTTTTAAGTAATTAATTTTCCAATCTCTTTTAAGAGATTGCTTATAAATTTTTTAATATCTCTAGGATTTTTAATTAATAACTTTAAATAAAATTATAATTTTCTAAACATATTAATTATTTAATTCATTCTTTTTTCATTATTTTTTTAAAATAAGTTTAAAATAAATATTTTGCTATTATAATGAGAAAAATGATAAAATGGATATTAGATAGAAGATTTAAAATTTAATTAATATTACATTATTTTAAAACTAGCATATTAAATAACAAATTTAATGTAGCTTTCATTTAAAATTAAATTAACTTAGATTATTCTAACATTTTTATAAATCAAATTATTAGCGAATATATACAATATCTTATATTTAAATTATTTGTTATTTTTTATATCATTAGTATCTGACATTTTAATAATAATAACTATTGTAACGTTATGATTTAATTAAGAAAACTGTCAAATTATTTTCTTAATTATGTAAGAGATATTAGTTTTTTATTTATTTAGTCTAAAAGATTGCTAATGACAAACTTTCCTAAATATTTAATATTCTATACTTTAACTTTTTATAAGAACCTATTATCTAGCATTCCTTTGGTTTAAAATTGAAAAATAAATAAAAATTATGGCTTAAGCGCGTTAGATTTTAGTATATTTTATTATTTAAGCAATATAATTTAATTATAAAGAGAATAATAAAATATTTGTTTATTTAATTTAAACAATAATAAATTTTAATTAAATCAAGTCTTTTGCTTCGTATGTAATTATTGAATTATAATTTAAATATTTAATTTATTATATTATTATATATATAAAATGGCTTCTAAGAAATAACAGAACTCTGAACAAAACATTTAAACAGGAAAATTCTCTAAAAAATAAAAAAACGAAATAATTACAATGAGTAAAAGTGAGAAATATGATTGATATGACGAACATTATCCATTTGGAAATCCAGAATTAAAAAAACTTCCGACACAAAATCAAATAGAAATATTATCTAAATCATTAAAAGAATTTATGTTTAAAAATAGATACCTCACTGATAAAGTAGAAAAATTAGAAAAACTAATAACGACTTTACTTGAGAAACAATATTAATAATCATAAGAAATAGAAATTAAACTGGAGCAAAGAATTCTTTAAATTCAATAATAAATTCAGGTAACGCCATTTTCGTTTTAACAGAATTAATCAGATCCTATGGAAATAGAAAATGAAGCCTCAAATTAAAATAAACAGTAAACGCTTATTTAAAATAAGTAGTAAATTTAAATTAAATAAGTGTTACAGGAATAATAGTTTAAAAAAGAATAAAATGCTACGTGTGCAATAAATAACACCAATGAAAATACTGCTACTAACTAAGCGAAATTTAAAGAAAGAATAAATAAGATATTTTTAGAAAACTATTTAGAATATATCCAACATAAAGCGGAAAAATTTATAGAAAAAAATTCTTTAATTCAAATCTTAATCCTTGGATAAATAATTAGGAACGCAAAGTGAAAGATCAAAACTATTCCGAATATTAAAGGATGGTGCACTAATGAAATGCTACACCGACTAACTAAACCTAGTAGGAATTCAAGACAAACTAATGGAGACAAGCTGATAGAATAGGTCAGATGGCTGACTACTAAGGCTTTAACAAAGCTTTTTAACTTTTAACTTTTTTTTTATAAGTTCACCAGATTTAATATTTATAATATTCACAAAAATCTTCTAAACTAAAATTTCTTTTTAAATAACTAAAATTAACCATTTATTTACTCGCAATTTGTACTATTTTAAAGTAGCATCAAAGCTCACTCAGATTATATTCTTATGAATTTATTTAATCTATTCATTTTTTAATTTAGATTAATATTTATTCAAATTAAAAGTAAGGAAACGTTCAATAGGGGAAAGTTTAGTTAAGAAGATTATAAATATAGTTGTATTTTAAGAATTTAAAATACATTCTATTTGTAAAATAAATAACTTTTATATTTTCAATTATCTTGATTTATTTTTATTTTCGTATATGCTTTATAAGCCATTAAATAGCACTATAGCACATGTTTCTTGCAAAAGGTATTCTATCCGTATGTCCGCATCTAATTCCTTTATCTTGTTTTTTATTTTGATAATAGCAAGTGCAGCACATATTTTTTTGCATAGTATTTTTTATCAGCACGAATAAATTTCGTTATTTTCTTCTTAACTCTTAACTAAAATTAATTATCAGCTTTGACATTAATCGATATGCATAAATTGAATGATTCGGGTTCAGTAGAAGGAGCATTATTTTGAAGTGAAGGTAAATTCCTTTTCTATGGCCAGTTGCTATAAAATGACGGGAAAGGGAATTAGCTTAGTAAAGTGGTCTACCCTAAAAAATATGACTTGAACTGTCTTATTTAATTTTTACAATAAACTTAATAATTGAAATCTAATATAAATAATGAAAAATAAATAAGTCTAGCTATCTATTTACATCATTTTAATACTTTTTATTTAGATTAATTTATATCTAATTCAAAATTATCAATATTTCAAGTTTTAAGATAAAGTTGCAATGAAAGTTAGGAAAATATTAAGAAATATTTCATTTAAGAATAAATTAAATTTAGATTTGATTGATATAACTAAATACCAAGCAAAGGGTTTTATAATAAAACATGATATAAAAATACATAAAAATATAATAACAAGCATTTAATATATTGATAATAAATAATTAAATTGTATTATATTAAACTATTTTTATTTGATTTATATAAAGTAAAATACCTTTAACTAAATATTTTTACTAAATAATTAAAATTAGTTAAACTTAATTATATAAGATAAATAATTCTAAAGGCTGTATTATAAAATTAAAGATATTTGTTCTAACTAATAAATGTGTATGCAAAAGTCTTTCATCTTTATTCCATCAGTTATTAAGAACTCCTTTTGATTTTATAAGAGCTTGCTAGGTAGGTTTAGAATAAGCTTTTTTAGAAGACTTTAATAATAAACATTCAACAATAAATTTATAAAATATACAAAATAATTAATTAATGGAAATATCTAGATACATTAGAATTTAATCTAGATTGATGTATTAGAGTATTACTGATTTAGGTGCATAGCTTTAAAAATTATTAAACAAATAGGATGGAAAGCCCTTTCCTTAGGATGCTACTTGGAGGCCTAGCAAGTCAACTGAAAATGAGCGCAGACAGAGGATAAATATTAGAAAGAGAAACTAATAGGAAGAAACTTCTAGAAGGAAGATTTGACAAGTGGAGAACTCTGAATTTCAGGAGAAAACCTTCTTCATCATAGGTCGGGGAAAAGATATACCCGTAATTGCATATTGCATCCTATGCTTTGGAAGGTTAAATTGCATGCTTGCACTGCAGAAAGAGAAAACAAGGATAGAGACTTATTATATTTTATTTTTCGACATTAAATAAAATTAATTTAAAGAGTTGCACAACAATGAGAGCGCTACGCGCTCTATAATCCAATTGATTGATTTATTGATTTATTGATTTAAATTTTCTTTCAGTTAATTTATAAAATATTCAGAAGACATTATTCAGAACTGAGATATAAAGTTTTGATTTAAATCATTTACTTTTAATAATTTAGTGTAGATTAATATTCAACTAAATAACAAAGCTATTAAGTTTAATAATAGAGACTCTTTATTTTATACTTTAGTCTTACATTACATATTAGTATTATTAAAAACTAAGGATTTATATTTTTAGTTGATAGAATAAAATAAGAAAAAAAATATCTTAATGATAGCAGAACTATTAAATCTAAATAAAGAGTATAAAGTTTAATAAATAAAATTAACTTTATAAATTAATAATTTTTTTAGATCTTTTCATCTCAGCATGTTCTACTTTAAATATGTGATTTAGATTAAAAAATTTAATTTAAATTTATAAAAAAATGTAAAAATTAAGAAAGTAGAAAAATAATTGACAAAGTAGATTAAAAAAAATTTTATCGATAATATTCTGAAAATATATATATACTTAATGAGTCTAGAAAACATATTGAGCATTTTTAAAATTAATTATATAAAGAGTTATAGGTATAATTGATGATGCAATCATTAAAAATAGATAACTTTATTATTTTTTTCAATTAGCATTAAAGCAAAAGACGAAGAAATTAAATAATTTTATAAATCAATAATAAGGAATTAGATTCTAATAAAAAAAATCTTTAAAGAATATCAAGCCTGGGATAAATTAATAACTATGAGACATTTTTTTTTAATATTCAAAACTATTATTTTATAAAATAGATGTTGCTTAGATTATAATCATAATATCAATGATTTTAGTATGTCTAGTAATTTTAGAAAATATTAATTTATTTATATCTAAGAATTAAAATTATAAATACACTTATTTAAATCTTTTATATCAAGTTATTTCATAGATATTTATAAAAAATGCTTTAGTTAAAAAAGAAATACATTTAATGGGAATGGCAGATTTTAGTATTTGAATAATATACCATTCATGAATATTTAAAACTAGTTAGAAAAACCAAAAATTTAAATTAATATTGTATATCAATTTATGCTAAACAGAACAAATTAAATTTTAAAATCTGCTATCAATCTTCCTATAATTTAATTTATGGTTTTCATATTTTTACCTTTATTGTGCAAGCAATAAGACTTATTTAAGATAGAATAGCAAAGAAAAATAATATTTTTAAAGGTATAACTATTAATTATATATAACTTTGGCTAGCAACTATAAATAATTCAAATTTCATTTTGAAATATTTTAGATTTTACATTTGTGTAATTGTAGAAAATAAAATCATTTATTTAAGCCAAATTCAAAATAATTTATCACTAAGAATGAATTATTAATTAAACTTGCTTTTATAAAATATTTAATAATGATCAAATCTAAAATTCAGACTAAAAGTCTCAGAAATTTATTAAATAAATAAATTCATTTAGTTATTAGTTATATATAGCCATTTTAAATGGAAAAGAAATCTTTTACAGTCCTATTTTTTCATTAACTCTAAATAAAACACATTCAAGGTCTAATTTGGACAAAGATACTAAAATCTTAAAGTGAATAATTATAAAATTTCGCTAGTAAAAATTAAAATTAATTATAATAGCTAACTCAATAGAAAGAAGCCTATCTAAAATATTCTTAAACAAATTTAGTTATTTAGAAAACCAAGAGAAGAGTAAAGTGCGCAAAATTAAAACAAAGAAACTTTTATTTTACTATATGTGTTTAAAAAAAGTTTAGATACATATTAGGATTTATCCAAAATAAAATTTTATTTAAAAAATCATTAGATATGCTTTATAAAATTAGAAGCATCTAGATAAAAAAATTTAAAGAAAATTTAATAATTCTAGCTTTAAGAGTAAATTTCTTTATAAGACACTATAAAAATTTAAAGAAATTAATAATCTATAAAAAATCTATCACTTTCATTTTTATCATATGAAATGCTATGAGAAGTTAAAAAAACCTTTTCGGCATTAAAAACAAATATTTTATTAAGGTTATAAATTCTATATACTAATTTCTTTATAGATTGATCATGAAAATTTTAAAATTCTTAATAAATTAAATAATTTAGATATTTTTATGATAAAATCCATAATATTTTAAGTTTAATAAAATAATAGCTTCACTCTACTTATTTAAGTTTCTTATGAAAATTAAAAACTTAATATATCAGTTCATTAAAGTAATAAAAAATCATTTTTAAGCTTATAAAAACTAAATAAAATTATTTATATTATATCGGATGCCAATAAAGTTGTTCAAACTATTCTCGAGTTTGCTTTATGTTTGAGAATTTTAAAATAATAAAAAATTAACATTAATAAAAAAGATAAAATATCAGACTTAAATTATAGATAAAAAGAATGAAAAATATAAAAAGTTATTTAAGTTAAAATAACTTAAATATAGGATTAAGTCAATCAATATTTTTTAAATAATGTTAAATAATCCAAACTCATCTTAAGATAAATTTATAAAATAGTAAAGTTTAATTACTCCTGCTAAATTGATTGCCGAGTAAATTTTTAGTATAATTTAATAATACCATACAATTTATCTAAATTTAGTAGTATAATAAGCTAGGTCTTATTTAAAAGAGAAATATAAAAATAAAGTATTTAAAAATAATCATAAAGTATCTTTTAAACAATTTGAGTTTGCTTAATATATTTTTCTTTAATCTTCTCTCTTTTTATCATGCTTTCCAAACAAACTTAATTTTAGTTTAACTTATTAAATGTACAATGTTTTAAACTTTGATGAATATTTTTTCATTATATAATTTATTTTACTCTAATTTAAAAAATGTTGAAAAGATGACTAAAATTAAAGATTTGGCACTCTAAAATAATTATTAATATATTTTAAGGATGTATTCAAATTAAATAGTATTTATTTTCACTCACTTGAGTTGTCAACATATATAAATAAATAAAAATTAAGCAAGCAAATAATAATTTGAAATTTAAATCAAGCTTAATAAAATTTTAAATAAACATAATTTAGAATCTGATTGCCTTAATTCTACTTTTAAATTTCAATTTAATTTAATTTCATTTTAAAAATGGCTGCTAAATCTTCTTTATAGAAATTGAAATAAATAATTAATTTAAAATTCCTCATACTATCTATTTCTTTCTTGTTAAAATATCGATGCTACTAATATTTAGATAAGCTTTTATTTTTTTTAATTTTAACTGAAAGTTTGATAGTTAGAAATTAATAATTTATTCTTCGTTATCTTTTAGTTTTTTAGAGATAATAAAAAAAATTAAGCAAAATATGAGTCTTAAAAACAATCAGGCTTTTACTTGCTTCATATTCTATCTTTTCTTGCATGTCTTATATGCTGATGAATAGCAACTGCAGCACATTCCTCTTGAAAAAACTGTCTTATCAGTGTGACCACATGTAATTACTTTTTCCATTTTGTTGTTTTAATAGTAGCAGGTTGAGCACATTCCTTTCGCATAGTGCTTTTTATCTTTATGAGCACACTTTGTTATTCTTTTCGAAATTCTGAGCTAAAATGGTACTTTGCCAGATGGATTTTAGGCAATTAAATTACCTAAATTAAATTATTCGGGTTCTCGAGGATTGAGCAATGAATTGAGAGGAGGAAGTTCTCTGCTTTGAGGCCAGGGACTGGAAAAAGATGGAAAAGGAAATTATCCGAGCAAAGTAGGCATACCCTGTAAAACATTAATTTGACTATCTTTCTTCATTTCAGTAATTATAATAAATAATTATGACTTGCTTAAATAAGCATTATATCAATTAAACTAACAATTAAACAAAACTTTATTTAATTAAGAAATATTAAAATGAATTATAATAAATTAGTCTCATACTTTAGATACCTTTTATTAAGTATGCATTTGTTATAATTAACTTAAGCTGTTGATATAGAGCTATTGATATCGAGTTATTGAAATTTTTTAAAATTCCTTTAATGCTTTTATTCAAATATTGTCTATTTATAAATTCAAATATTTATTGCATAATAATTGCTCAGTCTTGCTAAATCATTAAATAACTTATTTCTAGCTTTTTTATTTTTTATTTAAGCCTGAATTTTTTTTCGTAATGCTGATTCCACTTTAAAATTTAAATCATAATGATTACGAGATCTTTTATAGTTCCTTCCATAATAATTTAAATAAATAAGGCGACCTAAACAAATTTCGTAGATATTAAAGAATTTGGTTTATTTATAAAGAAATAAATTAGTTTAAGTGAACATTTCTTAATTAAATTTAATGCATTTATATATTTATTAAAATTTAATTTCTTTTTATGTACTGATTCTTTGAATTTGTGCTTTCTAAGTTGATTCTTCTAAACAGAAATAAATTAACTCTTAAAAAATACCTAAAAACTTAAATTAAAATATATCATTCCAATTTTAAGATAATTGATAAAACTTTTCTTAAATTCTTTGTCATTTTCGATTTTGCTGATAAGTTTCTCATTTCTCTTAAAAAAAGTTAAATAAGTTTGACTTTACCATTTCTATTTTAAGATCTTGAAATGCATATCGCATTTAATTATTCTTATTTAAATTACAGTTTTAATATCACAAAAATTTAAAGTTCTTTCATTATTATTTAAAGCTGTATTATTATTTCTTTTCTACCTAGAATTTTTAATAAATATTGTCTATTAAGTATCTTTATTTTATAATTTTAATTACATCTTTTATTCATTTATTTTCTGTGCTTTAACCAAAAAAGTTGTATTTATGGGTTTTTCTGATTTATAGCAATCCTTTGCGTGATATGATTTTTTTTCTTCGACAATCTAATAAAAAAATTTAAATTTTTTATTTAAATTTATAAGTAACTTATACTTATATAATTTTATATAAGTTTCAAGCATTTTTACCTAACATTTCTCAGCGAGTTTATTGAGTAAAATGATTATTTAGTTTTTCTCTTTTTGGTGTTCTATCATAATAAATTTATAACAAATTTTGCTCATTTTCTTTTATGATTTTTAGACTATGCTTTTTCTTGGTAAAAAATTAATTTTTAATTAAAACAAATTATTTACTATACTTTTATTATAAATTTGTGCTTTAATTTTGTTTATTATATAACTTTGGAAAATAATGCTTATGATAACTCTTTTTAAGAATTATTGTATGTATTAAATGAAAACACATTAAATTTAAAAAAGTAAATTAAATTTAGTTTAGAGGATTTTATAATTCTTCATATATCTATTAAAAATACTCTCGATTATATATTACTCTATGAATTTTAACTAAGGTTTTTAATTAATTCTTTTATTAAAAAAAAAGGAATCATTTATTTAAAGATTTACATCTAAAAATATCATAACTTTTCATATAATGCTTGTAGGATTTGATCAAGAATATTGATTTAGATATAAACAGTTAAACATAAAAGATAATATAAAAATTAAATTTTATTGCAAGTTATATAATCATTATCTATTTTATTATATCTACGCTATAATTCAAATATTTCAAGAAGTTTATTTCTTCAGATGTTTTTGTCAAGATCTCTTAAAATTATACGAATTTTACTAAATAAGCTAATAAACTCTAATATTATAAACAAATAATTATATTTATTTAAGTTTTGTTTAGGTTCAACTTTTTAAGCCTTATAAATTTTTAATTTAAAGCACTAAGTTTATTTTATTAATAATGATATACAAGGATTTTTCTTATCTACCTTTAAAAAGATTTAAATTTAAATTTTTAGTATTGAAATAATAATTTCTAGTTAAAGCTATTGTAATTAAATAGATCAGCTATAAATAATTTATATAAGTATAGCTTATAAAATAAACTAGATTTGTTGATAAATGATTCTAAAATAGATATAGTCCTTATACACTAAGCTATCTTTATTACTATATTGGAGTTATTTATAACTGATATATTCATTGCTATTACTTTTACTAGAATTTATTATTTCCCTCTAAATCACTTTATATACACATCTTTCTAAGGTTTATAAGAAATTCCTCTTATATTATTATTAATAGCTTAAGCTTCATGCTTTAAATCATTAGTTAATAAGACTTAAAAATTTAAACCTAAACGAAACTTAAATAAATATAACTATTTATGATTCTAGATTTTTAAGCTTATTAGGTTAGCTTCGTCTAATTTTAGAGATTTTAGCAGCTTAAAAATAAATAAGAAAGACATTTGAGTAAACAAACTATTAAAATACTTGAATTATAAGTTGATATACAATAAAAAGATGGTTATATAAATAAATAAATTTGATTATAGAGCGCGTAGCTCTTTAAAAAAAATGTTTCATACTGACAAGAATGTTTGTTACTGATAAAATTATCAGATACTGGTAGACCTTGTTCAATACTGGAATATTATTCAGTACTGATAAAAATGTTCAATACTGATATAATTTAAGAATACTCGTAATCTTTTCTACTTGTTGGAGGTCCAAGGATATGGCAGGATTGTGTCTCATTGCATCACCAAAGCAGAGGAAGACATAAAGTCGATTATGGGTACTTCCCCAACCTCTGATGAAGATGACCTTGTTGTTCACCTTCGAACAACTATGGCAGTTTTAAAAAATAGATATAATAATAGTTTAAGCATTGGATATAATGCTAAGTTTTTAAATAGGTAGCAATAAACTTAGTTTAATATTATATTTTATTCTAAGTCTTCAAAGTTTATATTTAAATCCATTTTCTTAATGAAGTTCATGCAAGCATTATCATAAGCTTTAGTTAACTTTAGAGAGATCAATCTTTTCAAAAATGTGTCATTCTTAAATTATTTTCATTTTATATTAAAACTCACGCATTATCTTTTAATGCATCAAGCATCTAAATAGAGTTATTTACGAAATTTATAAATAGTCATATAAGCAATAATTAGATTTGGGAAAGTAAAGTTCTTAAAGTTATAAAAAGAAAAGAGCAAAACTTTATAAATCTGCTATAAATGATAAGAAAGGAAAAAGCTATGCTTACTCAATAAATATGCTTACTTTTGTTAGGTAAAACAATTGCAACTTATAAAAGTTTATATAAGTATAAGTTATTTATAAGTTTAAATAAGTAAATAAAAAACTTTATATTCAACTGTTCAATAGAAAGAAGCTTTATCATGTTGAGTGTAGCTATGGAAATAAACACTAATTAATTCTAATTTTAATTCAAAGTACGTAAAAAATTAAAAAATTAGATAAATTATAAAGAAAGAAAATTAGAAGATAATAATAATTTTTAGTATGAAATTATAAGGAATAACTATAAAACACTAAAGCAATAATGAAAAAACTCAAAATTTTTGTTAGAAAAGTGTTCTTTAATGAATAATAATTAATATTATAAATATTTGCAAGATAGGAAAATAATAAAAAAGGCAGAGTCAAGCCTTTTCTTTTTAAAGATGAAGAGAAACTTATCAACAACAATAAACATTTGAAAGAATTCAAAGTATTTAATACTTATCTAAAATCAGAAGGAAATACTTTAATTAAATTTTGGATAATTTTAAAAGCTAATTTATTTTAAGTTTAGAAGAAGCAACTTAGATGGCTCAAATCCAAAAATAAGTTTATCAACTAGAAATTAATTTTTATTATCTATATAATTTTATTTAATTAATAAATTTTCACCTAAACAGATTTATTTCTTTATAAATAATCTAATTATATAATATCTACAAAATTTGTTTAGGTCGCCTTATTTATTTAAAATTAATTATGAAAAATCGATAAAAATTTTTATATTTATAGTGGTTTAACTTTTAGATTAGAGCCACCTCTACGAATAAAAGAATTCAGATTTAAATAAAAAAGCTAGAAATAAGTTATTTAATGATTTAGCAAGACTGAGCAATTATTATGCAATAAATATTTGAATTTATAAATAGACAATATTTGAATAAAAGCATTAAAGGAATTTTAAAAAATTTCAATAACTCGATATCAATAGCTCTATATCAACAGCTTAAGTTAATTATAACAAATGCATACTTAATAAAAGGTATCTAAAGTATGAGACTAATTTATTATAATTCATTTTAATATTTCTTAATTAAATAAAGTTTTGTTTAATTGTTAGTTTAATTGATATAATGCTTATTTAAGCAAGTCATAATTATTTATTATAATTACTGAAATGAAGAAAGATAGTCAAATTAATGTTTTACAGGGTATGCCTACTTTGCTCGGATAATTTCCTTTTCCATCTTTTTCCAGTCCCTGGCCTCAAAGCAGAGAACTTCCTCCTCTCAATTCATTGCTCAATCCTCGAGAACCCGAATAATTTAATTTAGGTAATTTAATTGCCTAAAATCCATCTGGCAAAGTACCATTTTAGCTCAGAATTTCGAAAAGAATAACAAAGTGTGCTCATAAAGATAAAAAGCACTATGCGAAAGGAATGTGCTCAACCTGCTACTATTAAAACAACAAAATGGAAAAAGTAATTACATGTGGTCACACTGATAAGACAATTTTTTCAAGAGGAATGTGTTGCAATTGCTATTCATCAGCATACAAGGCATTCAAAAAAAGATAGAATACGAAGCAAGTAAAAGCCTGATTGTTTTTAAGACTCATATTTTGCTTAATTTTTTTTATTATCTCTAAAAAACTAAAAGATAACGAAGAATAAATTATTAATTTCTAACTATCAAACTTTCAGTTAAAATTAAAAAAAATAAAAGCTTATCTAAATATTAGTAGCATCGATATTTTAACAAGAAAGAAATAGATAGTATGAGGAATTTTAAATTAATTATTTATTTCAATTTCTATAAAGAAGATTTAGCAGCCATTTTTAAAATGAAATTAAAAATTGAAAGAAGAGATTAAAGTCAGTTAGATTCTAAAGAGTTTTTTCTTTAAATAAAATAAAATTGTATTTTGGGAGTTTTAAATATATTATTTATGTTTGCAAATATTTCTTTAGAATCGGCGACTAAAGCATTTAAATTTTGAAAGCATTTTCCATGTTAAAAAGTCTGATATTTATCTATTGCTTATTTAGTTGAAAAACCTTAGAAATGCAAAGATAAAAAACTTTATAAATATAACCAAAGTAGAAATAAGTAGATAAAGATAATTAAAAATTTTATCTATTAATAAGATACTTACCATTATCATTTACTCTTAAGTACAAACGAAAATAAAACCAAAATTATATTATTTAAGATCCAAATAATTTCTTTAAATAAATTTGGAAACTAAGTCTCCTGAGGGTTAAAAAAAATTCTAAAATGTTTAAATCTTTTAATTTGATTACTTATGAATATAAAGTTTGCTGCCAATTATCTTAATAAATATTAAGTTATAAGAAAATTTTAATCTTAACTAATTGAAGTTTGCCAATGAGATAACTCTATTAAGTTTATAATTATTTAAAATAGTTATAATATAACTAGAGATTTTATTAAAGTTGATTTGCATTTTAAATTTTACTTTGCTTGTTCAACTTTTATTATTTTTGAGTAAAGGTTACTCGAAGTTTAATTTTTATTAGTTAGTAAATATTATGATTATTTAGTTAGAATATATCTTAAAAAGTATTTTACATTTATTTCAAAGAGCTAAATATTAGAATTTAATCACTATTATATATGACTCCCTTGATAAAGAGTAAAATCAATAATAATGAGAAAAAATACTCAAAATAGTCTGAAATATTGCACATTGAATAGACTAAGAAAAATACATTTATTTGAGAATGAATTAGAGACAATTAATTAAATAATAATAGCTTAAAAGATATTTTATGATTTATTTTCTTTATGCGATATTTGTTATATTTCTATTTTGAATAAAATAAAGTTCATTTTACTACTAAGCTCAGATAATTATATAATCATACTAAATAATAATTTAAATTTACTCAACAATCTATTATAATAAGCTCATTATTGTATAAATTAAAGCAAGGAGAGTTTTGATATTTAATACTACTAAACAATATAATAAGTCACTTGATCTTTACTAAGTTAAGTTTGGAATTAAATGATTTATCTATATTTATTTATTCTTTATTATCTATATTTTAGTCTGATATTTTATCTTTTAAATCATACAAAGTTTTAAAATTATTTTATAATCCTCAAAAAAAGTAAACTGGAAATAGTTAAACTGCAAATTGGCATCAAATTTTATATTAAAGCCTTTTTAATAGGTTTTTAGAAATTTAAAAGATACTTTGTTACTATAATGGTCTGCTATAATTTAATGAACATGTTCTTAACTAAACTTATACAAATAGATTGAACCTTTATTTTTTATTGATAATTTGTCTTTTAATTAAATTTAAATACTTAAGCTTTTCTTAATAGGTAAGCTTGCTCCATTTATTAAGGATATTAAACAAATTTTCATTTTCAATCTGTAAAGAAATTAGAATATTTGGAATATACTACCAACTACTTGTTATTATTTCACGAAAATCTAGCTAATTTCTAAAAAAGTTTTATATGATAAATCAGAAAGCGACGAAGTTATTTATCTTACACATTTCTAAAAGTTGTATATGATCATGTAAATAAATTTTTATCTTAAATCAGAATAATTTGATTAAAGTATTTTCTAGAAGTTGCTAATAAATATAAGCACATATTAATTATCTAAGCTTTTGCTTCATAAAGTTAAGTTAGATAAATTCCTATTAAGCATCTGAATTTAAATAATGACTTGTATTTAAGATATATAGTATATTAAACGCTTCTTTATTTAATTTTGCGTATTTTTCACTTCTTCTTACTGTTATTAAATAATTAATTAGTTAAGAATATATTAAAGTAAGCTTCCATTTAACTGATTATTATTGCTAATTTAGCTATATTTTATAATTATTCTCTTTAAGATTTTAGAATCTTAGTGTAAATTAGACCTTGTATATGTTTTTTAGATTTGATAAAAAATTTGGCTAAAAGAGCTTCTGATTCCTTTTAAATAATCCTTTATGTAACCAATAAATAAGTTGATTATTTTATTCAAAAGACTTCTGCTACTTCTAGTAAAATCTCTTAGTTTCATCAAAAAATAAATTATGCTTAAGTTATTTTTATTCGATATTTACTCTTAGGAATCAATTCTTCTGACTTGGTCTAAATAAAAGATCCTAAGTTTACAGTTTCATGTAATATTATAACTAACAATATATAAAGTTGAGAAATGTTTATAGTTTATTAAGTTAAGTTCTACATAGTTAGTAATTATTTGCCTTTTTAAAAATATTATTTTCCTTTATCTCAAGTTTTTCTTTGTCATTCAACTTAAATTTAGAAGATTTTATCTTAATAAGTTTTATTACTTGAGTAATAAAGATAAAATAAGAAAATAATGAATTTAATTATAAGAAATTATTAGAGGATTTGCTATTTTTATTTGTTATACTTAGCATAAATAATATACATTATCACTAACAATGCTTATTTTTTCTAATTTAGTTTAAGTATTCATAAATGGTTTATTCAATACTTAAATCTACCAAACTCATCCAGAATCTAATTAAAAAAACTAAAATATCTATATAGATGATTTATTTATTTCTAAATATTTCTAAATATAAGAGTATTAATAAGGCTATTCCATTATCCAACTGAGATTTAAACAAATTAATGTTTCATTAAAATAATTAAATCATTGATATTTTGGTTATAATCTAAATCAACATCTACTTCATTAAGATTAATTTTTAAATAAAAAAAGAATAATATCTCTTAGTTGCTTTTATTATAAATTTGATATTCTAAATATTGTTAATTATTGGAATCAAATTCCTCAATATTGGTTTATAAAGTTGTGAAATATTTTAGTTTTTCTTTTTAAATTAATTGACAAGAAATACTAAAGTTATCTATTTTTAATAATTGTTTTCACTAAATCAATTTAAATTTCTTTATATACTTAATAAAATAATAATATGCTTTATAAGCACATATTTCAGAATTCTTTCAATACATTTTAAGTTTTTTCTATTAAGCGCTCTTCTACTCTTTTAACTTTTATATTTTTATAGAAATTTGTAATCTAAATGTCTTACTTGAAATGAGATATGCTGAGATGATTAGATCTAATTAAGAATTATTAACTTATAAAATAATTTTTATTTTTAAACTTTGGATTCTTTATTTAATTCTATTGCTCTACTATCATAGAAGATTTTCTAAATCCTTTCTCTCAAAAAATATAAATCCTTATTTATTTTTTTAATATTAATATATAAATGAATTTAATATAATAAGAGATGCTCTTTTATTAAACTTAATAATTTTATTCTTCTATCCAATAATTACCTTCATTATATTTTAAAACTTAAATCAATAGTTTAAATGCATATATCTAAATAGCGCAAGCATTTTATAAATTAAAGGAAGAAAATTAATAATTTTTAAAGTTATATACCTTTCACCTCTTTAATCTAAGTTAAAGAGTTATGTATTGAGATGTTTCTAACAATGAACTTTTTAATCTATTTCATAAATTTCTCATTAATGCTTATTATTAGCTTTATATGCTCAACCCTACTAAAATTTACTTGAATATTAAAATTATTTCACAAATATTATTATTTACTAAGTATAGCTATAGCTCTTTTTATTCCAATGATAAAGTAAATATTCAGAAAATTGGCTATGCAAATTTCGCAACTAATATTTGTAAATAAAGTTAAAGCAAATTAAGAGTCAGATTTTGGATAAAGAAAAAATCTTTTAGCTTATATTTTAGTTAATGTTAAAGATCCTTTTAGTTTACATTTTTATCTGAAATTAAATTAAGAAATTTCTAATTTTTAAATACTTCCTTTAGTATTTTTATTTCTAATTATTCAACTTTTATTTTATTTTTTCTTTTATTTAAATAATAAACCAAAAAAGCATATTTATCTAATATATGAGATATTAAACTCTCAAATCTTTTGTTAATAGTCCTTAAATTCAATAAAATAAATAATAGCTTTTACATTTTTTATTATATTCATATGAATTAAATTTTTAGCTAGCATTTTATGAATATTTTAATAAATAGAATAGTTTAATTATTAATTTTTTATAAATTAATAACAAGATCTATTTTAATTAAAAAGCTACAATAAATTATTTATTTTTATTCTATTGCTTATTTCATAATCATTTTATTTATTTATTAATGTTTCAATATGCAATTTTATTCTGATGAGCTATAATTTTTGTAATAATAATAGGATAAATTAAGTTTAGCAATTATCGAGGATTTTCACCTCTTTCTGTCGGACACTAGATTGCTCCGGCTTTAAAAATGAAATTTTAAAGGTCTCTCTTCCTCTCTCCTCCCACTGCTCATGTCATTTCCAATTCTATCTTCATTTCTAATCAGATTTTCTCTGTAGATGAAACCTAATTCATTTAGGTATAATCTCTCTCTGATTTGTCTCTACTGCATTAGTTTTTTCTTCCTCTGCTGAGTTTGTATTCTTCTTTATTTATTCCAATACTACGTCTTGAAATTTTGGAATTTCATGCAGCGTCTTCACAAGTGTTTTGTCGAATTGCAGTAGTAACAATTCTTCACTACTTTTTGCGGTTTAACTCTAGTCTTCATGTTGGTCTCTTCAATCAAAATTGGATCTCCCCTTTGTTCGTCTAGCATCTTTTCTAATTTTTCCAGTCTGTAACTCAGATCAGATTGTTTCTGAAGCTAATTTTAGGATTAGTTTATCTGGTCTTAGGATATGTTTCAGAAAGCGCTTAGTTCTCTTTCTTAGAAAATAAGTCTGGATTATATTCTTTCCGCTAGGCTCAGTTGTTCCATAAGCTTCTCATTATCCTTCCTCAGTTTCCTAACCACTCCTGGAGGTTCAGCACCACTTTGATGAGCTACTCCATGCTTATCTGGCCAGAAGGATTAAATTCTGACAACTCCTGGTGAAGAGCAGACTTCATCTGCTTTCTTGGTTTTTCCTACGATGTAGGATTTATTACGTGAGTCGCTTTCTAAAATTTCTTCTGCTCGTCATATTCTGATTGAATTCCAGGTTGTTAAGATTAAGAAGAAGGTTAAGGTTAAGAAAAAGACGACTGGCCAAGATTGGATTAAGGTTTCCTCTCCAACTTTTTGGAGGTGTGTAGAAACCTCTTTTGAATCCTTCCATTTTTTAATTATTAGCTATAATTTTTTATTTTAGAAACTTGGAATTTTTAATTTATGTGATATATTTCTAAAATATGTCCTTTAATTTTAATTTAATTTCTTTTATTTTTTAATCTTTTGTTTATAGATAAATTTTTATTTTTTATCATTTATTATTTTTTGCCTTAATCCTTTATAGCTCGAGAAAGAAATTAAAATAAATTTAATAAAAAGATATTCTTTATATCAAGATAAGGAAAGTCTTAAAATTTAAATTTTTTAAGTATATCTTAATTTAATTTATCTAGATGCTACTGATAACCTATTTAGTAATTTTAATTTTATTTAGCTACAATATCAATGTAATTATTTTATTCTTTTATATTTTTAAATTTCCCTATGATATTAAAATTGGATATTTCTTTAGATAGTCTTCATTAATTTATTTCACTAAGTACTTTCCATTAAGGATAATTTCCATTTTCGCAATAAATTTAAATCATTTAGCAAAAATGCTTTATGCCTATTTTTTAATTTACCTAATAAAAATTATTCTTATATTTATGATTATTTTTAATAAATAAATTCATATAACTTTTAATTTTACTTGTATGCTTTAAACGAAAATCGATTATGCTTTTTTTTAATTTTGGAATCTTTTAACTTATTAATTTTGAAAACTTTTAGTCAATTATTTTTTTAATTTAACAACTTTGAATCCATTAAAAAATAGTAAAAATAGGGAAAAGTATAATAATGGGATTTTAGTTAAGAAGATTATAAATGAAGGTCTCTTTTTAAGAAATTAAAGAATATTTATTTATAAAATAAATAATTCTATAAGCTCAAATCTCTTTATTTTTATTTTCTTATATATTTATTGAACTATTTAATAGCAAGTTTAGCATATGTTTCTTGCAAAAACTACTCTATCCATATGGCCGCATTTGATTACTTTATCTTAATTATTTATTTTGATAATAGCAAGTGTAGCACATATTTTTGGCATACGGCTTTTTATCAGTACGAATGAATTAATTATCTTTTTCTAAACTCTTAGCTAAAATTAATTATCAGCTTTGATGGTATTCTTATGTATAAATTGAATGCTACAGGATCAGCTTATGAGGTATTTTCCTGAAGTGAAGATAAATTTTTTCTCTTTGGTTAGTTGCTCTAAAATGATGAGAAAGGAAATAAGCCGAGTAAAGTTGTCATGCCCTAAAAATATTTTTTGAAGTGTCTTATTTAATTTTACAGTTATAATGAATAAAATAATTTAATTATGATATAAGAATAAATAATAAGCAGATATAGCTTTTTATTACAACTACTTTAGACTTTACTTCAAATTAAGTTAAATGTTCTGAAGAGCAATAAACTTGATATATAATAACATTTAAAAACAATATAATACCTTCAATTGGAAGAACATATTCTGAAAATTGAAGGTACCACAAATTTATTTAGTTAAATTTAAATTAAGTTAAGTCTCATACAAAAATACTCTGTTATTTATGTATTAGTATAAGATATATTTGCATTACAAGTAAGGAAATAAAATTGAGAAGAGTATCTAAATCTATTATATTTAAAATACGTTTAGCATCATTAAAATATCAAAATAAATAAACGAGATAGGCAAGAGATAAATAAAAGTAAAACGAACATTTTCAGAGCTGATATACGCTATACCATTAATTAAGCTGCTCTTTATCAAGTGCAACCAAAAATAATTGCATAAAAGATTTTAATCTAATAGATAGACTGTAAAATAAATAAATTTAAATTAAATATATAAAAAGCTTATATATTTATAACTTTCTTAACTAAACTTTAGTTAAATACTTTGAGGTTTATATCATAAAATAAAAATTTATTGGAGAATTTTAAGCTAAGTAATGTTGCTGATATTTAATAGTTACAATCAGTTTTAGGTTGAAATATTTTATAGCTAATTAATAAATTTTATCTTACCTGATTCTTTTGTAAAATTTAAAGCTGTGATTTTATAACTTCAAAGTAAGGATATAAAAGCTTAATTTTCTTTATCTTAAAATTTTAAAAAGATTAATAATTAAAGCTTTTTATACATTTTATCGCTATAAGCGAAAATAACATATAAATGTCTTCTAATCTTATTGTTATTTCGGAGTTTATATTATTGTAGACCTTTTAAGAAATGAAACTAATACCTTTTATAAAATTCTAGCCATCTATTAATTTCTTACTATATAGTGCAAAAATTAAATTAAAGAGTCAACAAGTAATTAAAAATATGAAAATAATAATTTTCAATATGACATCAATTATTAGATTCTTCTATTTTTAAAGCAGTTTCTTAATAAATTTTTGTTTTATATTAATAGAGTTCCTTAAGATATTTATCTATTAATTAAATTTTGATTATTTATATAATTTACTCATCAATTACAAGAAAATCTACTTATCTATTAATTCTATTCTAATTTTATATATTTCTAAATCAAATTCTTTTGAAGTTATATTCTAAAAAGTTAACTAATTATACTAAATAGCAAGCAAAAGAAGCCTAACAAATTTATATTGCAGACTGAAATTTTAATAAAGTATGTTTTCTATTTAGTTGTAATTAGTTTCTATATATCTAAATGATAATAATCTATATCTTAATTAATAACTTTTAAAATCACTTCTAATCTATTCTCTTAAGCCATATATTTATAATCTTATGCTTTTACTTAGCAAATTTATTTCTTTATTTATTTACTTTACAGCCAAACATCTAGCTTAAAAATCTTAGACCAACAAGTTTATAAGAAATAATTGAACTTCTATAGTAAACAAGGTTATAATTATATCTTATGGATAAAATCTATTAGTAAATCCAATAATTTTATAATAAACTAGGGAAAACGCTAAGTAAAGCGTAAAATAATTTCAGAGAAAACGATTTAAAAAAGGAAAAGAAAACATAAAATAATTAAAATAAACCTAAATACATAAACTAATTAATTTAGCAAAGAGTCAAATTTTATTGCTTTAGTACATATCTATAAAACACTTATTCCTTTTAGCAGATATATAATTTCTAAAGAATATATCATTTAAACTTAAACTTACACTTAGATCATTTATTAAGATTTAGATTTTAATCTTTTTAAAAGTGATAAAGTTATTAATTTTAGCATTAGAGATACTTTCACTATAAACATATTTTACTTTAGCAATAGTTTAATACTAAAGGTACAAAATTAAAAATAATGTTAAACTAAATTTCTTTTAAGCTAAAATTGATAGACATAATTAGATGAAGTTCAAAGTTAACTAAGATTAGAAAATTTAGAAGATGCTAAATCTACTAATAAATAGTAATTGGATTGAGATGTTTTATTTAAGCAAATAAATAATTAATTAAAGCATATCTTTGATATTTTAAATCACAATTTAATTAAAATCAAAAATGAAAGTGCTTGCTATATAAGCTAATTTATACTTAAATCAAGTTTTTAATATTTTTTACTAACAGTGAATGATCTATTCTTTTAGATAAACTTTAACTTAATAGAAAATAATAAAAGACTAGCTTATTAAATAATTAAAATAATACTTTCCTTAATATTTTGATGTATAAATAAATTGATAAAAAATGAATGTAAAAGCACTCAGTTCCATTAAAGAAATTAAAATTAAAATTAATTATAGTTCTAGATTAAGTTTGTTTAAGCATAATTAAGTTATTAGACAGTTAAATAACTATTTTAAATGGAATTATATTATAAAAAATTAATTTAAAAAATGTCTAAACTTGCTAATGGAAATTATTTATCACTTAAATAGAAACTTATAAAAATAAGCAAATGAAGTATGTATAAAGAAATATTTCTATTAATAAGAAATTTAAAATATTTTGCAACTAAGCGAGATTTTAGTGATATATTTAAGTGATAATATACCTTTTTATATAAAATAGATTCTAAAATCTAAAGAGTTCAGCTAAAGTAATCTTTTAAAAGATAGAAATTTTAATATTAATAATTTAAGAATACATAAAGCGCGGCTAGAAATAAATGAAGCCTTCTAAAAGATAGAAAATAATAATATTAATGGTTATTGAAAAAGATAAGCATTTTAAAAGATTTAGAATGAATTTTATTATAATTATTTAACATTAGTCCATAATTATTTTTTACCTAAAATTTAAGTAAGCAAATCATTTATAATGTTTACTTAAAAAATTTAATTTAAATTATAGTAAAAATAGCTTAACTTTAATTATTTAGCCCTAAGATTAACATATATAATAACTTTGAAAGTCTTTTCTATTAATTAAAATAGAAAAACTAATAACCTTAGAATTTTAATAAAATTAATGAAAATTCTTAATTTTTTAAGGAAAATTACTAGAAGATGTTTATCTTGGTAAAACTTAGGTAAATTAAAATTAATTTAAGATAAATAAATTTTAGAAATAATTTAGATGAATTTTAATAAATATACATAACTAACAAATTAAAAAGATATGAATAGTAGCTTATTAATATTTTAGTTTGAATTCCTTTATAATTAAATATAACTATGTTCATCTATAAGTTTAATTATTTATCTATTTATTTATTTGATTGCTAGTTAAATCAAGTTAATGTTCATCTAAGCAAATCATAATTATTTATTATAACTATTTAATGAACAAAGATAACCAAATTATTTTTCACAGAGTATGTCTAATATACTTGGATAATTCCTTCTCATTTTTTTCTAACTCTTAGCCTTAAAGTAGATAATTCCCTGCTCTCAATTCAATAATCAATCCTCAAGAACTCGAAGAATTTAACTTAGACAAATATTTTTCTTAAATTAATGCGGAAAAATCTCTTTTTAGTTTAGGATTTAAAAAATAGTAAAATGTGTTAGTACAGATAAAAAGCACTATGCAAAAGGAATGTGATCCATCTGCTTTTATTAAAAAGGCAAAATGGAAAAAGTAATTAAATGTGGTCATACTGATTAATGAATTTTGCAAGAGACATGTGTTTCAGTTGTTATTCATCAATCAAATAACACATTCAAAAAAAGATAGTATAAGAAGTGAGTAAAAGTATGATTTTTCAATAAGATTCTTATATCCTTAATAGAATTTAATTTAATTTGTATGGAAAAATTAAATATATCATAAATATCAAACAACTCATCTCTGAATTTCAAAGATTTAAACTTAATTTATTAAACTAAAAGCATAAACATAATTAAAAGAATTGTTTTAAAAGAAAGAAATACTAAGCTAATTAAGATTTAGCTTTAAATTAACTTTTATCTTTTAGAACTATTTAAATTATTAGAATAATTAGATTATAAGTGAAAATGATAATTAATATTTTATTACTAAAACAGTTTAAAAATTGAAAATAAAGCACACATAGAAGCTAACTTTAGTAATGCTTTAGGGATTTTTATAATAATTATTTAGTTCTTTCAATTTTCTAACTTTAGAATAATTAAATATTTACATAGCTTATCAAGAAATCAATTACTATACTTTTAAAAGAGTTTGCTTAGACTAAAAATAATTATAAATAACAACAATAATATATAAAAAAGGGAAAATGTAAATTTAGTGTTTGAAATAATTTTGTATAATTTATATTATAATATTAATTTAAGTAAATCATTTCTTTAATCTATTAGCTAAAAATATATCAAATTAATTAAAATTTAATCTGATAAAATAACAACTGTCTAAAATGAGCCTATAATTTTTATTATCTATTGAAAAATTTAAGCTAAATTAAAAATATCTATAATTCATGAATTATAGATATTTTTAAAGTTAATTTTATGAGATCCTAAATATTTATTTGATATATATAGAAAAATTGATAAATATAAAATATTTTTTATTTAATTTATAAATTAATGTGTAGAATAAAAATCACAATTTAGAATGACAATTATACATTTTTAAATTAATTGAACTTTATTTAAGTTTTTTTAATTAAATATGCTTGAATTATGTAAAATTTTCTTAAAATAGATATATATTTTTAAGATAAACAAATTTAATAATATATAATTATTTTTTTAATACTTTTAAATTTTATTTTTATCTTCATTATTTTAAAATTATTGTTAAAATGCGAAAATTATTTTATTATATTATGTCATAGATTTTAAGCATATTTTTTAAATACATACTAAAGCTTTTTTTAATTATTCTATATATAAAGAATTATCGTATAAGAGTTATTTTTTCTCAATATAATAGCATAGTTGTAATTCACTTTAATCTTATAGTAATTTTATTTAAAATTTAGATAATTTTAAAATTTGTTCTAATATATTAACTACACTCGTTTAATAATCAGATTTTTATTATTAAAGATTATGATTAATAAATTCTTAAATTACTAGATTATATATTTTTATATTCAATTATAAAGGATTTTAGAGCTTTAAATTATATAAAATCTCTAGCTTCATATATTGGTCTTAGTTTCTTCTTTATCTCATCAAATTTATTTAAATATTTTATTTTTATTTCTTTAGCTTTAATACCAAATAATTCTCTTTTCAATTCCATTAATCAAGCAATATCAACCAATTCTATTTTTTCATCAAAGATTAAAATTAGATTTATATCTTTAATTTTTTAGCTTGAAGTAATGAAGCTAAGATCATACTTAAGGAAAGTATCAGATTCTTAGATAAATTTTAGCATTTATAAAGAATGTAAAGATTTAATAGAGCTAAATCTTTCTTTTATTAATTTGTTAATTATTAAATTTAGCTAATTATAAAGTAAGCCTTTAAAGTTATATTAAAAAGATGTAAGCCTAAGAACTTAATCCATATAAATAGTTAAAATAAAATATTCAAAATGTATGAAAGAAACTTAGTTAAGAAATTAAAATATGAACCATAGTAGTTAGTCTAATTCATGTAATAGACAACAAATATAGAAGAGATTGGCAACTGACATTTCAAAATACTCTTAAAATAATGAAGAAGGTAAGAGAGAAAAATCCAGATTAAGATTAAGATTAATATTTAAAAGAACTTCTAATGGAATTATAAAGACATTTGCAAATCTAAAGAGTAAGTTAAGAATTTATAAATTTTTAAAGATTATTATATTTAGAAACTAAATTTAAGACTTAAAAGCATAAATGATTTAAATTAATAGGATGTAAGAATAAAAGCTTTAAAAGTTTAGTTAAAAGACATGTAAATCTTATGAATTTATAAGAAATTAGATAAAATTAAAGGAAATAGTAAATAGTAACTTTAAATATATTAATTTAATTTTTGCATATAACTTTAATTAATAAATTATCTTAATTGCGGATATAATTGCAACTGATCGCTACAATTACCCTGGATACTTACTTGCAATCACCTTATATGCATAAAATGCTCATTTTATAGTTGGAATCAAATAAAATAAATTAGACTTATATAGTAACCAACAGTCTACTAGCGAAACTTTATTAATAATAAGACAATTATCTAGGAGAAATATAAGACAATTAAACAAAATAAAAAGCTAGCTCAATATTAAACTAGGTTTAATAAATATGATAGAGCCAAGAAAAAATAAGAACAAGCCTAAAGTTAGCATAAAGAACTTTCAAATCTAGAAAGAATAAAGTAGAATAATTTATAGAAATGATAAATCTAAATAATTCTATAAATCAGTAAAATTCATAGAATCTGTAAGAAAATAATTTGGAGCTTACTTCATAGTAAGGATTATATAATAAAAGCAAAGTTAAATATTTTTTAGAGAATAATGCTATCTAGTTTATTGATTATATTGAAGTCCTGCTTTGATAATAGATTTAGAACAGGAAAGAAGGGGCTAAAAATAGAAATTTCCTTTGCTGATAATTAAGCTGAAGTTAATTCCATAAAAGCAATTTTAAAAGAATAAAGTACTCTTAAATCATGAAATTTAACAGAAAAGAAAAATAATAAAATGCTAAAATTGATTAATAAGGCAACTTTACTCTAATTGAGTAGTGTTCTGAAGAAGATCTATAATATCAGGTAGTTCAGATATTAATTTTAAAAAATTAAAATCTGTTCCAAAGTAAGTGTTTAAAGTTACTTAATGGAAATTCCGAGATATTTACATAGAATTAGATTTAATAAAAAGAACCTATTTTATAATATAGGTATCACATAGACAAAAAAAGAGTATAAAGAAACTAACTAATACGAAATATTCATAATGGACCAGTAAAAATTAAAAGAATCTAGCCTATTAAAATTCTGGGATTTAGCACTGGATATGAAATTATCTAGGATAAATTCTATATATATGGAAAGCTTTTAAGCGAGTACAGAAATTCACTAACTAATATTCAGATGTTTGGCTCTTTGAGCTATCAGGTGATAATATTACCTTAAATACTACCAAAGTTTGCATATGCTTCTGCAGTTTATGTTACAAGCTCGCAAGGATCTTTAAAATATAAAAATAATAGTGACCTACCTTTAAATATTTCGAGATGAAAAATATAGCTGAAAGGAGTGAAAACATATGGAGTATCAATATAGGAATACTTTTAGTCCTTTTTAACAGAAATTTCGTATATCAATATGAAAATGATGGTTGCTACATATGCATAACGTAATAATGGAAGATGAGATAAAGTTGATGATAAATGAAAAATGAATTAAAGTAAAAAATAAATTTAGAAGCATAAAATATTTTAAAGTAATTTATAAAATAAATGTATTATATATTTAAGCATCCTTTCTTTATTATTTTATTTTTATTCTTATTACTAAAGTTAAAATAGCTTTAATAAATTATTCAACATCTAATTATTGATGAAAGTTAAAAATAGGAAAGATAGATAATTTAATAAAATGTTAACTTGATTATATTGAATAAGAGATAATTATGAGATAAAGTTTTAACAAAATACTTTTTATTTAAATAAATTACAATTATATTCTTTAGACTTTAAGCAAATCTCTGATTTCTATATATTAATAAAAATATCTTTGTGGGTTAAAAGGAACTATGTATTTTGCTTATTAAATATAAAAATATTTCTAGAATTTAGTAATTCTTAAAAAGCTCAAAGGAGTAAATCTTAAATATTCGGTAATAAACATTTAAAAATGTTGGAATTAAAATTCTTAGAAGATATTTACCGTTTCTATTAAACTAAAGTTAATATTTGTAAGTTCTTAAATAGAATTGTGTGGATTAAGACTTGCTTTAAGAGGAATATTAATATTTAAATACTCTTACTAATTTGATCAGGTTAATTAAAAGCCGTTTAAGTAATAGAAAAAAATAAAGCATAATGATAGTATAAAGTGTTTCAAGCAAAATAATACTAAAATAGAAAAATTTAGATATAACCTATCATTGTATTTCATTTTACAAAGATAAAATAGAAAATACTATAAATATCTGATATTAAATAACCATATAGAAATATAAAATATAATCTAAATAAATGAATAATAAGTACTCAGTTATATTAAGCTATTACTATTAAAATACTATAGATGAAATAATAAAGAAGCTTAATAATTACTTAATTATTATATAAACATTTATTTCTAATTATCTCTAAAGTGTTATTTTAATAACAAATGAAGTCATTTATATTATAATTTATAGCAATACATTAATAAAATTTTATTATTAAGCAAAATAGATTTTAATTAGATATATTTATTAGTGTTATAAACATAAAGCATTGATCTAATACTTATAATTCTATTGATAATTTAATAATAATAAATAAATCCTTAAGTTTAGCACCAATTAAATAATGCTGATTTTTATTTATTTTTAATTTTTATTTATTTAGTTTGCTTATGTTTGTTCACTATCTATTAAGTTTCAGATAAACATAGATGAAGCTAAAAAGTGATTTAATCTAATAGACTTTATCTTCAAGATTTATAGCTTATTAATTTAAATTTAAGGGATTTACTCTTAATTGTTTCAGCTTTTAATAAAAGTTTATTTTTCAAACTAAATAAATATTTATAAAAATTTCTATCTATTTGCAAGATTCTCTAAATTCAATTCTTCTATGCTCTAATGAGATAAAAATCTAATAAAATGCTTTAATATTTTACTTTTTAATTTATAATTATTTTTTAAATAAGATCTAAATAAGAACTTGATTTAATATATTAATTTTTATATTTAGAAATAAACTCATTTAAAATATGCATCTTCCATTCCTTAAAACTATAATACATTTATTTTATTTTACAATAAATATAATTTATACATGTATATTATATTTTATTATTGATTCATTTTTATTTTAACGTTAAAATGATAATGGATAAATTCTAAATATATTAGAATTAGTTTAATATTTATTTTATTTCTTTTTTGTAATATAGCTTTATCTTATATATAAAGCAATCAAATACTTTGTTATATGTATAACTCAATTTAAAGTTAAATTATATAGAAGATGTAAATAAAATAGTTAGATACCTTTATTATTTATTTTTCATGTTACATTTAAATCAAATTCAAAAATGTAAATGTTTGCCGTGGGTTTTCAAACACTATACGGCTGCCATTTTGATTGAGTGGACGGATACCATCCCAACTCCCCTCTAACTATCTCAAAGCAATGGTAAATAGTAGTTTCTCTCCTCATATTCCTAATTTTATATAAATTTACATTAGAATTGAAAAAATTTGATTTTATCTTCGTTATTCTTATTAATTTTTTCTCGTAAATTGCTTTTTATTACTTTTGGTGCTTCAGATTCTAGACGGCTCTCTGTTTTGCCTGAAAAACTTTACACTAATTATAGAGACGTCATATGCTTGCAGTGTCTAAATTAATTTTAGAAAATAACCAAAAAGTTTATATATTTATAACTCTCTTAACTAAGCGTTAGTTAAAACTTAGAGGTTGATTCAAATATAAAAAGATCAGAATCATTTTGAATTCTTAAAAAATAATGGCATTCATAGAATATCAGACCATAATATTTTTATTATATATTATTTTTTTTTAAACAGTCATAGTTGTTCGAAGGTAAACAACAAGGTCATCTTCATCAGAGGTTGGGGAAGTTAAGTACCTATAATCGACTTTATGTCTTCCTCTGATTTGGTTTGGCCTCGAGACATAAGATTCTTAGACCTTCGGCACTGGTTCAATTTAAATTTAATTTAATTCTGGAACGAAAAAGAAATAATATTGCGAGCTTCATCAGAGGTGAGGAATTTAAGTACCCATAATTGACACATGTCATCCTCTGCTTTGGTGATGCAATGAGACACAATCCTGCCATGTCCTTGGACCTCCAACAAGTAGAAAAGATTACGAATATTCTAAAATTATATCAGTATTGAACATTTTCATCATACTGAATAATTATACCTGTATTGAACAAGGTCTACCAGTATCTGATAATTTTATCAGAAACAAACATTCTTGTCAGTATGAAACATTATTTTTAAAGAGCTGCGCACCAATGAGAGTGCTACGCGCTCTATAATCAAATGTATTTATTTATCTAACATAAAATGAATATTTATTAAAGTAAATTTGTTTATTTCCTGAAACAAAATAGATTTAATAATAACTGCTATATAAATCTTTAAGCAATGTAGAACTATAAAATAATTAATTCTAGATATAATTTTATTAAAAATAATTAAGTTATTAAAAATAGAAAAGTATTTAAAGCAATTGGAATGAAAATAATGATAACTCTTTTAAAAATATATAATTGCTATATATAAATTTAGTGTATATCAAATAAAATAAAGAGATATATTTAAATTAATGCTAACAAAAAAAATTGGCTAATGCCAACAACTTATTTCCTCTTCACTTTATAAGCAAAAATTTGATTATTAATTATACTTAAAATTGATATATTAATAAATTATAATAGTTATTAACTTCCATGTAGATGGAAAAACAAAGATTATTGCAAGTATAAATGATATAAAATAGATTTTGATTCATTATATACTAAGCTCTCTTTATTAATATAATGCAATTATTTATAACTGATATATATTCATTGCTATAACTAACAATTTCACTTAAACTGATATGCTTCTTAACAAATAAATCAAATTATTTAATATCTAAAACTTTTGTTTAGGCCAGCTGATACCTTTTTAAATAAGTTATACTAAAATGGATAAAAACTTATAATAATAATAGTTTATCTTTTATATACAGTCAAATTTAGGAATAAAAAAGCAGATTTAAAATATGCTAAAATAAGTTAACTATTGACTTAATAAGACTGAGTAATTATATTAAATTTAAGACATAAATATCTTAAAATTATAAATAGAGCAATATTAGAATAAAAACATGAAGGGAGTTGAGTAGTTTCCTTAACCCTTGGTCGATAGCTTAAATTAATGTATATAATAGTAACTATGTAAGGTATGAAGTATATTAATTAATATTTTAGTTTAATAGTTTTATAAATTAAATAAAGCTATGTTTAATTGATATAATGCTTATTTAAGCAAATCATAATTATTTATTATAATTACTAAAATGAAGAAAGATAGTCAAATTAATGTTTTACAGGGTATGCCTACTTTGCTTGGATAATTTCCATTTCCATCTTTTTCCAGCTCCTGGCCTCAAAGTAGAGAACTCCCTCCTCTCAATTCATCGCTAAATCCTCAAGATCCAGAAGAATTTAACTTAGGCAATTAATTTGCTTTAAATCCATCTGGCGAAGTATCGTTTTAGCTTAGAATTTCGAAAAGAATAACAAAGTGTGCTCATATAGATAAAAAGCACTATGCGAAGGGAATGTGCTCATCCTGCTATTATTAAAAAAACAAAATGGAAAAAGTAATTACATGTGGCCATACTGACAAGATGGTTTTTTCAAGAGGCATGTGCAGCAATTGTTATTCATCAGCATGCAAGGCATTCAAGAAAAGATAGAATAAGAAGCAAACAAAAGCCTGATTATTATTAAGACTCATATTCTGCTTAATTGAATTTATTTTACTATCTCTAAAAACTAAATAGATAATAAAGAATCAATAATTAAATTCTAGCTAACAAAGTTTCAATAAATTAAACTTAAGCTTATCTAATACATAGTTGCATACATTTTAACAAGAAAGAAATAGTTATGAGATATTTAAATTAATTATTTATATTGATTTCTATAATGATGTTGCACTGACATTTTATAAAGAGAATTAAAAGTTAAAAGTAGAATATAAAGCAGTTAGATTCTAAAGAAGTACTTTAAATAAAATGAAATTACATCTTTGGAGTTTTAAATCAATTATTTATATTTTTAAATATTTCTTTAGAGTCAGCGACTAAGGCTTTAAACTTTTCTTATAGATCATATTTTTATTAGATTATCTTACTATCATTTTTGCTTAAAGAAATAGATTTAATATAATTAAAAAAATCAATAATAATATTCATATGAATTTTGTCTTTTTCTTTTTTTAAAAAAGATAAAGCTTTAGGTAATAAAAATCTATAATTAGTAATATCAAATTTAATTTTTATTTAAAAGAATTTTCAATTAAAATAAAGATGGAATGAGCTAATGAAATATTTTTGTGAATTTAGAGTTTAATAATACAAATAACTATCGAAATTTTCTAGAAATTTACTTATTAAATCAAATAAATAAAAATGTTTATTTTATCAAGAATAAAATAACTTTCTTTGCAGAATGTATTTATTTTAAATTTTATCTTTAAATATTTTATAGAAGTATTATACATTCTTAGGTTCTTATGTTTATAAATTTGTATTTAATATGTCATTTAGAAAATTTAGTTTTTAAACTTTTATTTAAAGTATATATTTTAATATTTTCATTTAAGTTGTTCTTAAATGAAATTCTATTATTTTTTTATATCCATAATTTTTATTATAGCTTTATTACGATTTATTAACGATTACTTAACATTTAAGTATAATAATTGAATGCATAAGTTAAATATATTAAAAAAATTTGATACTTTGGTTATATCATCTATATATTTTTCGTAGTTGAAATGAATGCAATTTACAGCTAACATAATTAAATCGCATTATTAATTTTTTACTTTTTATTTAAACTAATTATTTTAAAGAATCTAATTTATAACTAATAAGCTTAAGCATATTTATTTAATTAACACTATTTAAATCAAAAAATTTATAAATATTCACTGAGATATGAAGTATGAAAATAAAGCTAATATTCTTGAAGATATACCTTCTTTACTTGGTTAGGTTCCATCACTCTGCTTTAAACGCAACTTCTGGTAGAGAAGAGATTTGCCTCCTCTTACGCGTTTCTCATAAGCTTGAACTTAAAATTCTAACTTAACCTCATATTTCCCTCTATAAACATTTCCTGATATCAAACCTAAGCCTGAAAATAGAGCAAGAACTATACAATGCACTCATAAAAAATGGAAATAAAATAATTAGGAATAATGTATGGTTTGTTATTATGAAAGAACAAGAATTATAAAGATACTAAGTGTGGTCATAGTGATAAGCTATTTTATACAAAAGGTTTGTGTTATAGTTGCTACGTTTTTATAAAATAATCATGCAAGAAAAGAAAGCTAAATCTACAGTGATAATAAATAATTTTAATTGTAATCTAAAATGATCAAAATAGTTTACTTTTTTAGACTTAAATGATTATAATAGAAAATTTTTATATTTTTACAAAAAATGAAGGACGTGAATATGCTTTTTTATAAGGAATGTAAATCATTTTATATTATCTCTAAGAGAATATTAATTCTTTTCAATTTTGAGTATTTTTCTTTCGAAAATCTATTATGCTTACACCACTAGATAATTTACCAATACCTTCTAGAAATTTTTTAATTGATAAATATCTTTTAATCTATGAAGTTAATACTTGATCTCATATATTAAATAGCATCAAATAATTGAAAAAATGGTGGGAGCTGAGAATGACCTTCGTGACTAAACTTTTTGGTTTTATGGCTAGGAACAAGTTCTTTTCCTGTCGCTGGGAAAGTCCCTGGTTAGAGTCATTTTATGAAGGGAACGCTGTCTTTGAGATTATCCGCTCTTGGTAGGTCTTGAAGCCTGGCTGCTCATAGAGATAGAGCTCCCTAGCAGCTGTATCTGGAGCACAACAGGATATCCCCTTTATTCCATAAAAAGAGAGCGTCGGGTCGTGCAATTGGAAAGGAGTTTCCGGTCCAAAAAATCTTTTAGTTGAATTAATTAATATTAAATAGCATCAAATATCTTATTAAATAGTTAACGAATATTAAATTCAAAACTTTTTAGTTAATATTTTAATTTAAAAGTTTATAAAAAGCCATTATTAATTAATAGAAATCAGTTTACTAGATTATAAAAAATAAAAAAAATCCTTCTAAAATTCTATATGAGCATTAAATGATAATAAGTTATGAAAATAAATTATATTGAGTACTTAATATACATAAATGAAAATATTTATCATTAATCTACAATTCACAACAATTAAGTAAGAACAATAATTTATAATTATTTTAGAGAATTATTTTTTCAAGCATAAATGAATAAATAAGAAAAAAATATTAAAAATAGGATGCCTTTTAGCAAGTTATTAAGCTAAAACGATGAAAGCATTAAAAAAATTATGTTTAATATTTTTTTAAAATACATTTTTTTAAATTTAACATAAAAGGATAATAATATAATAAAAATAATCTAAACATTTTTAATGCAAACTAAAATTTTAATAACTAAATCAATGATAGCTCTAATAAAAACTAAGTGATTTACAAAAATCTATTTTATTTGCCTAAACATTGTTAAATTATATAAAGAAATAAATAAAATATTAAAAAAATGTATAATAATAATAATTGATTAACGTGGAGTCACCTTTATTTAGTTGTCCACGGATTAATAGTTTATTGTTAAGTAATAGAAACTTTAAATTTGTCTGGATCAATTCTATCATAAATCTTCAAGATTTTTAATTTATTTTTACTAATGGTTTCTTATAGGTCAATTTCTATTCATTTCTTATTGAACTCATTGATTACTCACTAAATATGTGAAGCTTCTTTGTTTAATTGAAATATTTTTTTCCTATAAATTTTTCCTTCTTGAGTACATTAGAATTTATAAATATTTTCCCATTATTTTTCTATATTTCTTTTTTCTTTAAGTCTAAATTGGAAGAAATTCCGTACTTTATGTCCAGGTTTCTTTCAATATCAGCATGTCATAATTTTCCAATAGGGAATATAAATTGTTGGAGTTTGCGGTTCAACATCCATTGGATCATTCATCGAAATTTTTTAGAGAATATCCTTTCAGTTAACTCTGCGAATTTGTTGAATTTTGTTTCTATCTCTTCCATTCTGATATTTCCTGCCTATTTATTTTCAATTTTTTGTTCTTATTAATTAATCATCAGGTATTCGAATTTCCTTTCGAGTTTTTATACTGTTCTTAGGACTTTAAAATTTTCTAATTACATAGCTTGGAGTTCTTAGAGTATTTTTTACTAATCATAATTTGATTTAGATGTAGTCTTTTAAGAAGAGACATTTTACAAGAAATTTTCAATTTTTTTTATATATTATAAAAATAAATATATAAAAATAGCAAAATAAATTTTTTTATCTTTTAAAGATGATAAAATTATCAACAATTTGATTAAAAAAATATCTGAAAGCTTATCTTAATTTATGTAAATAAAATAAAAAAAGAAAAAATTGAAAATTATTATTTATTGCATTACAAAATAAATCTTTAACTTTGTTTTATTTTTTTAATTTTTCCATTTATAAAAATAAGTATTCCTTATCTTCATAAAGAAGAATAAAAGATATAAATATCAAAATCATCTAATAATTTTAATTAAAAAAAAATTTAATCTTTGAACAAATAAAAGTAAACAAAGATTATTAAAAAAAATTTATTTTTTTAATTTAATTATTTAAAAATTTTATTTAAAGCAAAAAATTTACTTATCCTCTAATCAATAAAACATAACTTTTATTATATATAAGTGTTACATGAATAATAGGTTAAAAGAAGAATAAAATGCTACGTGTGCAATAAATAACACCAATGAAAATACTGCTACTAACTAAGCGAAATTTAAAGAAAGAACAAATAAGATATTTTTAGAAAACTATTTAGGATATATCCAGCATAAAGCGGAAAAATTTATAGAAAAAAATTCTTTAATTCAAATCTTAATCCTTGGAGAAATAATTAGGACTACATGCAAGATGAAAACTATTCAGAATATTAAAGGATGGTGCGCTAATGAAGTGCTACACCGCCTAACTAAGCCTAGTAGAAATTCAAGACAAACTAATGGAGACAAGCTGATAGAATCGGTCAGATGGCTGACTACTAAGGCTTTAACAAAGCTTTTTAACTTTTAACTTTTATATAAATAAATAGGGAGGAGCAATCCTCCAACTTAAACTGACTTAAACTCTGGTACCAGGAAGTACCCCATATGTGAGGAACCAGCCAAGAGAAGAGAAGACAAGATCGAAGAGGCATCAAGTAGCATTAATGACAAAGATGCCAGATACTAAGGTCTCTTAAGGTAGCATTCTGATCACGGCCCTATAGAAGACAAAACTCACAAGGGAATGCTAACACTGTGAAAGACTTCAACAAGGAATTTTTTAGCTTTAAAAATCTTTATTAAAGAGCTTCGCAGCATTGAGTTGCTACGCTCTTAATCTCATTTATTTATTTATAAATTATTTTTAGATCTAAACTGAAAATTTTTAACTTCTATTTTATTTATTCAAAGTTCTTTTATTTATTCTTCAAAATTTTTTCATTTGATGCTTCATTTTATTGTTTTAGATATTCAATTATTTATTTTTTCTGTTATTCTTTAAATTTTTTGGAGTCTTACTGAAAAAAAGGACAGCGTAAATACAATAAGATAAGAAAACTTAAAATTAGTTTTAATTTCAATTTAATTAAGAAAAATTATTAAATTCTTTTATTTAAACAATAATAGCATGAAACAAGAAAAAAGAAAAATGATGAAAGTAAGGAAATTGGATTTTTTAAAGTATAAATCCATAAAAGTGATGGTATTAAAATAAATGTTTGTAATTGTTTTATTTAAAAATTGTCGGTTCATAATTTTATCTAAAAATAACTTAATCATATAAATTATAATTTTGAAATAAGCTCTTAAAGATATTTCTTAATTCAAAATTTAAATGAGTTTTATTATATAAAAATTTAATAAATAATAATTGACGCTCAATTACTCTAAAGAGATCTTTTAGAATAAATTAATCCTGAATTCTCAAATTAGTAGGTATTAGATATGCTAGAAGAGGAACTTGATGAAGCACAAGAAATTCAAAGAGACCAGATGAAACTAGAATCGTTTCTAGCCTATTATTAACATATAAATTTGGTTTCTTTAACTTCCGTGGTGATCCAAATAAAGGTGGTACCAAGATAATTTAATTAATTAATTAATTTATATTTAATTTTTTTATAATCTTTTTCAAGAACATTTAAATTAAGTATTTAATTACTTAAATTTCATTTTTTTATTCTTAGATTATTTATTTAGTTTTAAATATTATTTTCACTATAATTTATTTTAATCTAATTTATAAGAGTATTTGAATAGATATTTTATCCCTAATTCAATTAAAAGATAATAAATTTAAAATTTAGCAATGAAACAATATCTAAGCTATTTATTACATAATTTAAGCATATTAATTTTAAAAAAATGTTTTGAAACATTATAATTAAAAAAAAAAAAAATCTATATATATATATAAAATTTAGCTTTCCCTTATGAGGTATTTCAACTCCGTCCGGAAGAAGCAGTTCATGCTCCTTGCTGTTAAATAAAAAATTTTTGGGATCTCCTATTTTAGCGAGATTGGGAACTTGGATTTTTCCGAGTTTTCCTTCCTCTCCTTTCCTGTTCTTGTCTTATCACATCTTTCTTGATTTTATAAATTTCTCCACTCAGACTGCAATGCATTCGGCATAATCTTGCTTTTTCTTATTCATTTCTTCGTTTTTCTTAATTCAATAGTTCATTTTTTCTACTAGAATTTCTAATATTTCCAATATAAATGTCATGAGTTTCCACAACAGTAACTTTTTTTTAATTTTTATCTACCTCTATTTTCTTTGACGCTTTCCGATAGTTTCTTCTTCAATCAGCATTGGGTCACTTTTTTGCTCTCTTATCTCCATTTGAAGTTTTAATTTTTACTAACTTTCTTCTATTTTCTCTATTCTATTTCCAATTTTTCTGTCTGCTTCTATTGTTAGCTTTAAGACTGGTTGCTTTTATCTTATAAAATGCTTCAGAAAACATTTAAATATCTTCCTGGGACATAAGTCTTAAATCCTTCTTGTTTTTATAAAATCCCTTCTAATTTTTGTTGATTTTCTTAAATCTTTTCACCTCTTCCTGGAAATTTAGCCCCACTTTGACTAGCTATTCATAGCTAATCATTTTTCAGTCGTGAATTCAACGATTTCTTGGTTTTTTATGTTTTAACCTATTTCCTAGACTTCTCCTCTGATGTTGGAGTCTCGATTTATTGAGGGGCTTTCTTGTTATCCTTTTTCTGGTTCACGGGAAATTATTGTTAAGTTTATTAAGAAGATTAATTTTTAAAAGAAGACGTGGATGTAGAATTAACGCTTCATGTTTCCTCTCCTTTCCTTAGAAGGTGATTAGAAGCCCATTCTGAACCCATCCACCATTTTTTTATGAATCATTATATAATAATTAAAAATAATCTCCTTTGCTAATGTAGATTTTATTAGTTTTTTCTAGTTAATTATATTAATTATATTAAATTAGCAAAATAAAGTGTCTTAAATAAATTTTACTTATGTAAAATAGAAAACAACGTAGAAATAATAAGTAGATCAAAAAAGAAGTTACGTACCCTTACTTAAATTTAAAATTTAAATGGTCTGAATAAATTTACTAAAATTTTAATTTTTATAAAATGAATTCAGATCCAAGTATCTAAATGGTTAGCCTTAAATTAGAAATAAAAATTATAAAAAATAATGAAATGATTACATATTTTATATTTTTTATTAATTTAAGAATTATACAAAATCTAAATCTAAATTTTTTATTTATAATTTAATATTAAAAATTATTGACTTTTGCTAAAAGAGTAAAAAATTTTTTTTTAACTTAAGTTATAGCAAAAAATTTTAATAACTAATTTGAATTATAATTAAAATAATAGAAGGATCGTTTTTAAACTTATATGATTATATTTTATTCTTAGTTTTAAAGTTTTGAGATATTTAAACAATTGAAAAAAGCTATTGTTTATAAAAATTTTTAGTTTAGCTATATAAATTTTATTTATTAATTTTTTTATTAAATTTTATTATTTTTACATTTATCAAATTATTTTAAACCCAGTTGCACTATCATTTATTTTATAAATTTATAATAAAAAACTTAAAAGAGAAGTGAAATTTATAATTTTCATGATTAATGTTTTCATTTCAAATTCTTGTTAATATTAATAAGGATATTTTTTACTATTCAATTGTTAAAAAAGCTAACATTTTTGAAAAGCAAAGATTTAAATTAAATGAAATAGCATTTTTAAAAGATATTTGATAATCGAAAATTAAATAAATTATTTTTTATTTTTTAAGTTTTTTATAATTATAACTTAATTTTTCAAATAATTGCATTTTTTAAAATAAGCTTAATTGATAATTCTTTATGTATTTGCAATTAAATAGATTCTTTTATTTTATAATTTAATTTAAATAGGAAGAGCAATTCTTCAATTGAGATTGAACTGTTATCTGGTATCAGAAAGTATTTCATATGCGAAGAACCGAGCAAAAATCTTGGCAGATATCAAGAGAGACAAGACTAAAGGAGTCAGTAGCATTAATGTTGGAAGAAACCAGATATTAAGATTCCTTAGGGAGTATTTCGATCGCGGCCCTATATAAGGCAAGACTCACAAGGGAATGCTAGCACTGGGGAAGATTTCAATAAAAGTAATTTTAAAATTTTAAAGGCTTTATTTAAAGAGCTGCGCTCCATTGAAGTACTATGTGATTATAAAAAGAGTTTTTTAATCTAAATATAAAAGATTATTTATCTCTTTTGTATTGTATTTCTATTTCTAGATAGGTAATTTTCAATAAAATTTTATATATATAAATTAAGTTATAAATTATTTAGTTTATTTATTATAATTTAAAAAGGGTGGAAAGCCCTTTCCTTCGGATGCTGCTTGGAGGCCCAGCAAGGCAACAAAAAAAATGAGCGCGGACGGAGGATAAATCGGAGAAAGAGAAACCAATTACAAGAGAAGGAATATGTGACAAGCTGGAGAACTCTGAATCCCAGGAGGAAACTTTCTTCATCATAGGTCGGGGAAATGTACCCTTAATCACATATTGCATCCTATGCTTTGGAAGGAAAAATTACAGGGACGTACTGCAGGAAGAGGAAACAAGGAAAGAGAGAGCCTCACAATTTTTTTCGACATTAAATAAAATTAATTTAACGAGCTGCACACCAACGAGAGTGCTACGCGCTTTATAATCCAATTTATTTATTTATTTAAATTTTTTAATTTAAAAATAATATTTCAAAATTTTTAATTTTATTTGGAGTTAAATTTGATTAGCGTTATAAATTTAAAATTATTTAAATCATTAATTTATATTTAATAAATAGCAATAAGATATAATATTCTTAAAAAGATTAAGAATGACTAAATTAAATTGAATAAACAAAGAAGTTAAATATCAAATTTTATTTTTTCAATTTTGCTACAATTATTTATTTATTTATTATAAATTTTTATGCACCGATTACAACTCGTTTGCTTGAAGTAAGTCTGTAAATCCAATCTTCTCTCAATTTGCTTTGGTCTCTAATATTTTCTACCTTCAGGTCCTGCTATCATCACTCTTATTGTTTCATGATTTCCTTTACTTCTATATATTTCTCCATCCATATTGTAATATAGTTTTTCTTGCTTTTTCCTATATTTCTTCTATTATTGTTTTTTGAAGTTTTAAAATTTCTAAAATTATTTATATATATGTCCTTCCTTAAGAAAATAGAGCACTTTTTTTTGGAATTTTTTGCTTGAATTTGCTTTATTTCACTTTTTTTTATTTACATTTATTATATTAAAGAAACTTTTAGCTTATAATTTCTTATTTTTAGCTCTAAAATGGATTCTATTTTTTTAATTATACTTTTAAATTTCTTCAAGCTGAGCTAATCTCGTTGATAATTTCATAAGACATCAATCTCCCTCTTCTAGTTAGCCATTCTCAAATCCAACATTTCTTGATTCCATTTTTTATCATTTCCATCAGCTTAGTATTCTCTTTTCGAGTTTATTAACTTTTCCTAGAGGCTAATTTATAATAAAAAGCTTCGTAAGATTGAAATGTTTTTGAAAAATGTGGATAAAGCTAAACAAAAATATGATTATCATGATGATTAAACATAAATGTAAAGAAATTGCCTTTAAATTAAAATACCTTATTATAATATGGTTAAACAAAATTTTAAATTGCTTGAGAAGTATAAATAAGTTATTGTAGAATGAATGTAAAATAATATTATTTTTAATAGCACTAAGCTTAAATTAATTATAACTATAATTCTAAATTTTAATATTCTATCTTAAAACAATGAGATAATAAACAATTTTATTTATATTTGAGTATTTCTTGCTATATATTTGATTAAAGTAAAAATGCGATTTAGTTTAATGAAAGAATTTTTTAGAATATTTGATTTTGGATTATAAATTTTTAGTAATGAAAAATATCCATCTAGTTTAATTAAACTGTTTAATTAGAATAAAATTTCATACGAAAAATCAATTAAAGTAGCTATAAATTTATATAACTATTATTTTATTTAGTTGACTGTGAAAGATCAATAGTTAATCCCATCAAGTAATTTTTAGAAAATTTATAAAATTAATTAATTAATTAATTAAATTAACATGGAACTATCATTGTTGGTTCACCATGAAAAAATAAAAAAACTAAATTTAATTATTAATAATAGGCTATAAATGTTTCCAGCTTCATCTGGTCTCTTTGATTCTTATCTTCTTCCCTCCGTTTTTATAATCAAAATTGATTGTCTTCACTCTTTAAATTCTTGTAATTCTTCCAAAGGCTGAAGCTAGAGAGCATTCCACTATTTGTGTCAAATTACCCAATTAGGTTAAATTTTTCTAAATAATAGTTATTTATGATCTCAGTCATGTCTTTGTTGTTTTCTAAATTCCTGATAAGAATAGCGAAATGTAAAATCAGAACAACTCTGAGATCTGGATTTCAGTTCCCTCTAGTCGACCTCTCGTACAAATAGAGAGAGCCTTCAAACCAATAAGGCTTATCACACAATGGGCCCATTCTTACTTGTTTGTGGTGGCATCTATTGCTAGAGTATTTGCAATGCAGAAATGACAGCACCGGATTACCTACTCAGTAGACTAGACCAGATTCCATTTTAAAAATGAATATATAATAAAATTATAAAATTAATTACCTTCTTAAAAATCTTGAAAAGAAACATAAGCATTTGACAGTACATCTTAAAGATGACTAATTTCTTTTAAAATAATTAATTAGCTTAAAATTTTTGGAATGGTATATTCTTCTCCAATTCTGAAACTTAATTAGTTAATTACTTTTTCTTAATATCATTAAAATAATGAATTAAATTAGATATTTCTATATTTTGATAATAGTCTACTAGCTAAAAATAATAAAGAAATAATTAACAAGCATTATCTATTAAATTAAAGGAGATTTAATTTAAAAATAATATTTTCTTCCAATAACTAAAATAAATTCTAAGTAAATTAATTATATAGCAATGTATAGAGTTCCTATAAAAATATACTATAAAGACTGCTTTAAAAAAACTAAAGCTTTCAACTTTTGTTGATGGGATACTTAATCTAATTACTTATTTAGTTATATTTTACAATATATCAAGCTAATTATTCTAAAACCCTAGTGATCATTAGATACTAAGCTCATTGTGTTTAGTTAGAATATGTTCCGCTGCATATACAAATTTAGCATTTCTTATAGAACTATTCTAATAAACTTAGGAGGAATAATTAAACTTAACTTAAACTTTATAAAATGTACTTTTAAGCATTTTTCTATGATAATTAAAAATATAAAAGAGTCTAAAGCTTCTTATATTTTATATGGCAATTTACATTATTTCATACTAGTAGCAAAGCGTTATAAGAAGAATTGCTATCTTTAATTTAACATTAACTTAATAAAATACTTTTATCTATTTGCCCCTTTAAATAATTTCATTAATTGATATTAGCAAAATATTTATAGTAATAGAAATATCATTACAGTTAAAGCATTTTTTTAATCATTTTTAGATTTAAGACTATTTTATGATAGATTTTCAACTCTTTATTTAACTTTCAAGTCTACTAAAAGTATGCTTCTACCCTTCAATTATTTCTTTCCAGCATTATTTTTCCTTTTAAAAGGGCATTTATAACTATTTATTGAGGTAGTCTAAAGATATTTCTGTATATTCTATTATTAATTTTTGTTGCTAAAGCTTTCTTTTTGATAAGCATAGTGCTTGTAAATGATCAATCAGAATGATGCCTTTGAAATATATATAGCTCACACATTTAAACCTTCAGATGATAAATTTATTAAAATACTAAGAATCTTATGGTTTCTAACTCTTTTAAGAGCTTTATTTAACTAAATTTGAAATTTACTAATTAAGGTTTTCGTCTTTCTTAAGGAATTTATTTAAAGGCAAGTTTATAGAAAATGTTCATTAGCAAGATTGTTTGGATCCTTATTAGTCTCTGATATCTAGTAAAAAATTAGATTTCTTTTGATAATTTTAGAAAATGCTTATACTTAAGAGTCTCACTATTTATTAAGTGTTATTATTAGATAAGATAAAGATATTGTAATTAATTCCACAGGCTTTTTCTTTCAAAAGCCTATAAAAGTACCAAATACATTTTGTAGTTAAGACATATTTCATTTAATTATTTTCTTATTTCTCTTAATTTTGCTAGTCTTTATCATAAATACTTTTGGAATTATTTTATACTCTCCTTTACATGAAAGCTGCTTTACTACTTTGCTAATATATACATTAAGGTTAGAGAATTGAATACCTTCAACTTAGATTAAGCAATAAATAGTCAGATATTGCTTAATAAAATATTTATTATAAATTGAGGTGTTAGCAATAAAAGATAAATAAGCATAACTTTAATCCTTTAGAGTTATTAAAAGCTGTAAAGTTTATATAAATATAAAATAAACTATTTTTAAGTTTTAGTAAAGAATACTTAAAAAGTAAATTTATTAAGAAAAATTGAGGTTAAGTTCTTCTTTAATGTTTCATCAAAATAATTTATTGAAAGCAAAATATTTTTTATAAAAATTTAATAATAATAAAAGTAAAAATTGCTCGAAATATAAAGATAAATTAATTTAAATGTTTTTTAATTATTTTGTGATTTAAATATTTTAAATTAGTAATCAATTTATTATAAATTATTAGAATAATAAATTTCATTTATTGTATTACATTTTCTTTAGAAATTTATTTTAAATCAAAATACTAGGGAAGGTTTATATAAAAACTTATTCATTACTTTTTCAGTTTTCAATAATTACAAATTCTTAATTTTAAACTTTTCTGTATTGAATTTAGGTAAATAGAAATTTTTTCTAACTCCAAATATTTTTAAGCTCTCTTTCATCCAAAATTTTAAGTAAACACTAAACCTAATAAATAATTTTCATAATAAATAAATAAATTTGATTATAGAGCGCGTAGCACTCTCAATGGTGCGCAGCTCTTTAAAAAAAATGTTTCATACTGACAAGAATGTTTGTTACTGATAAAATTATCAGATACTGGTAGACCTTGTTCAATACTGGTATAATTATTCAGTATGATGAAAATGTTCAATACTGATATAATTTTAGAATATTCGTAATCTTTTCTACTTGTTGGAGGTCCAAGGACATGGCAGGATTGTGTCTCATTGCATCACCAAAGCAGAGGACGACATGTGTCAATTATGGGTACTTAAATTCCCCACCTCTGATGAAGGTCGCAATATTATTTCTTTTATGTTCCAGAATTAAATTAAATTTAAATTGAACCAGTGCCGAAGGTCTAAGAATCTTATGTCTCGAGGCCAAACCAAAGCAGAGGAAGACATAAAGTCGATTATGAGTACTTAACTTCCCCAACCTCTGATGAAGATGACCTTGTTGTTCACCTTCGAACAACTATGGCGGTTTTAAAATATATATAATAAATTTAATTGATTACGATTTTAAAAACCCTTTTCCATTCTATAGAGCTTATTTAATAAGCATAGTTAATACGACTTTATTTTTATTACCAATCTTTTTATCTCTTTATTTATGCAATTTTCACATATATAATAAATTAAATAAGAAAGAAACTAAATCATAAAATATTTAAACTAATAAAATTAGACTTTTAAGGAGGCAACTCTATAAGTGAAATAAAGGTTAGTCCTTGTAAAAATAAATTAAAAATTAAGATAAATATATAGCTAAATTTTCATTAATTGAAAGGAATTAAAGTTTGTGTTTCTACTTAGGAATCAAACAAAAAGAACTTAGAATGACCCTAGACAACACGCTTACAACAAATAGAATATGACTCATATTAAGATTATTTTGATTTTATTATATTTGATAAGATAATTTGTCATTATTTTACTTAAAATCATTACTAACAAATTTTATAGCTATTAGAGAGAATTCGAATTGCATGCTTTTAATAATAACTTTAATTAGTTATTATTAATGGCAAACAATAACTACTATATTTATAATTAAGACTTAGATTATCATTACTAAGAGTGCTCAATTTAAATCTCTTATAAATTAATTTCTAAAACGTTAGTATCACTTAAATATAGAACTGATAGAAAAATACTTAATAGATATATTAATGAAAATCTTTTAAAAGAACTTTCTAAGCTTAAACGATATTAATATCTCTTTTTACTGATATTCGTCACTCGCTTGAATCATATAATTCTCATTTTAAGTTTTTAAATATTAATTTACATAACCTAAGTTTATATCACTATATCTTTATAACTCTTACCAGATATAAGTATCAGTTTTTTATTTCTTCAAACTTTTACTGTCAAAATTTGTCTAATAATTATTTAACTTTATCTCTCTTTTAGCCATTTATTTAATATTTATTAGGGCAAAAGCATCATTTTTTATAACAATCGTTTATTATCCTGGCTAATGGACCAACTTAAAATACTGCTTACCTTCAATTTCTCCTTTATAGCCATACTTATATACTAATTTTATTGCCTTAACTATTTATAGACAAATGATATAATTACTTATGGTGATATTTAAAGCATTCTTTTATATAAATTGAATATTTCATGATTAAATAATCTTAAATTTATATTTCATGTTGAGTATATTGTTAGTTGAGGGTTTTTAAATGTGTTAAGTATTTAATATAAGCCTTTGCGAGATTTAAATTGTCGTAAGCATTTTCTTTTATAAATAAAATGTGGAAGCAGGACTTAGGTGAATGTCTAAAAAGCATTCTTGTAGAAAGAAAATAAACGGATTAAGGATTATAAGCTAAGAAAAAGAAGCTTTCTTTAGGTAATTCATGTCAAATACAATGGTTTAGTACAAGTTATGAAGAGAAAGATTCCTAGCAAAAAACTAAAAGTAAGGTGGATCGAAAAAGCTTTGCGGTTGCTGACACTTAGAGCTTCAGACATTTAAAGAAGCGATAAATTTGTGATGATAGGTATGACGTTGAAAGTACGGTCTAAGCTGAAAGATTTAAAGCTTCAGGTCTGCTTTTTAAAGATAGCCTGAAGAATCTAAATCAAAGCATTAATAAGCAAAGCCAATTCAAGATATTTATCTCAAAGAATTCAGATTTCACCCCTAACAAAAGAAGCAATCAAGGCTAGTCTAGTTCGAGTAACTCTCAAGATGCTATTTAAAAAAATCAGCTAAGAAATTTTAAGTACTCTAATAATAAAAATGAAGCAACTTACAAGTAAAAGTGTATGATATAAGTTTGATATAAATGGAATAATAAGAAGCAAAAGATTGATAAAAGTTTATGACTTCATAATAGTCTATTCCTTACAATCAAACAAAAAAGCCACAGGAAAAAATAAACTTAACAGGTTTGAGAAAAATGCTTAACAAATAAGTTTTGGTAAAAGATATTTTTATACCCTATAGTAAAAGAATGAAAGAGTTAGACAAGTAAATAATATTATACCTTTATAAAATTAAAGTTTGTCTTCCAGTCTAAGCTCAATTAGCGAAGAAAGCACTTAAAGATCTCAATTAAGCTAAGAATTACTTTCTAGTGGTAGAACATTCTCTAAATTAGCATTTCAACTTAACGAAGAAGAAAAGGGAGAAAAAGAGTAAGAAGTTTCATTTGAAATTAGCACAAAAGAATTTGACTATATGATTCTTTTGTTTTCTTGCATTACAATTTTACTCCTATCCTATTCTTACCTATTAATCTGCGGATGAAGTGATTTACTTACGATCTACGTATATGTTTAACTTATAAGTCAGTATTCGTTTACAACTTTTTTGGTGAAAGGTAAATCAGCAAACTTTCTTTATTTGAATTTATAATTTCTCAAAATAAAAATGATGCTAGAAAACCTAAAATAAAAAAGAATTTTTAATCATTTATTATGTTCTTTATTTATAATTAAGTGTTATATCTATTTATATTATTTTTTAATTTTTTTTCATCAAAGAAAATAATTTTTCTAGTCCTCATTTTAAAGTTATATAAATAAATTTTATTTAAATAAATTTTATTTAAATTTAAGTAATTTAATAATAATGATTCATGATCATATCATTTTTTAATTCTTTTAAATTTAATTAAGAGTTTAATTTAAATTATAAGAAAATATATTTAAATAAAATTTTATCTTCTTCTTAATTAAAAACTTAAAAATATATAATCACAAGTTTAAAATCAAAAGCTCATATCTTAATAGTAAAAAAGGGGGAAAATTAATTAACTAAAATCTTTATATATAATACTAAAAGGAAATAATTTCACAACATCACTTTTAAATTTTAAGTTCAGATATTTTTGAAATGAATTTTAAGAAAGTATTTGAAGAATTTTAATTAAATAATTATAAAGGCTCAGTGATATTTCTAAATTTACGTTAATTTAATAACCAAATATTTTATAACTTTTATTAGCTTATTAATTTAAAAAAATAAAAGGATATAATTTATGAGACGATCCTATAATTTTATATGTGATTATAATTGTAATAATTGAATTAAGTTCAATTTGAAAAGAAATTGTCATTTTTATTTTTATGAAAGAGGAAGCTAAAATGTATGTATGATTTATTAAATAACTTCATCTTTTTTAAAGAATATTATTTATATTTTTTAAATGAATTTTCTTTGTTTTATAGCTTAAAGATAATTTTATTTTTGTTATGATTTTATTTTAATAATAAAAGTTCTAAGTTCTAAATAGATTGGGTATGCAACTAAATAAAAACTTATTATTAAAATAAAAATAGATAATGAATTTTTATTTAGAATTTAATATTATATATAAAATTTAAAAATAACTATTAAATATTTGAATTTATTAATTCTTTATTAACTTTTCTAAATAGATTTTTCTATTAATTGGAATATCATTTTAATAAAAGTTTTTCAGCACAAATAGAACAAAGTAGATAATATTTAATTTTAATTTAAATAAATTTTATTTTTATATTTTTTTAATGTCGAACATTCAAAGATAATTTCTCTTAGATTTTTGTTTCTTCAGTTTCGTTTTAATAAAAAAATAGCTATTACAAATTTTTAAAGTTTCTAATTCTTTACTTTATTTTTTAAGAATTAATTTACCTAAGTATCATTATTAATTTTTCTTTTACATAGATAGATTTGAGCTAAAAATTATAAAATTTAAAACTAAAATTTTAATATTTTTAGAGAACTCTAATAATTGAATATTTATATCAATTATAAAAAGTCATCTTATATAAATAAATAGATATCAAACTATTATTGTTATTATTTTTTTTAAATGAAATAAACTTAATTATAAGCAATTTATAATATTTTATAGATAAAAGCAATTAATTATAATAAGATTAAATATTTTTATTTACCAATTTATTTTAATATATCAAATAAATTTTAACAAGTTCTTTATATATGTTTTTCCTTTCAAATACTTAGTTAGATTTTTAATTTCGATTTTTAAATAGCCTAGAATATTAAAATTTATGAATTAAGTATTTTACTATTTTCTAGATTTTTAAGAATAAATTTTATATTTTCTAAATTAGATTTGCCTTAAGAATATAATTAATTAGTTTGAAATAAGCATTTTAAGAAGAAATAATTAAAAAAAGTTAGTTTTAATAATAATTACTATATAAATTGAAAGCTAAAAATTATCTTAATAAAATAAATTAATAAATTATTTCTTAACTTTGCATTATGAAACAAATTTAAAATCTTTGTAAAATATTAAAACTTAAAGATTTTAAACTATTTAAAATTTTAAATCTAATTATTCAAACTATTATAAAATATTTTTCTTAAGATTATTTTTAAATCATTATAGTCTTTGAGAATTTTATAAAAGATTTAAAGTATAAATAAATAACTTACTTTGATCATTGTCTTGTACAATATTGGTAAATAAATTAAATGTAAATTTTTATAATACTTATTTAAATCATTTTTCTCAATCTTAAAATTAAAAAATTATATAAAGTTAACAAATACCCTACATTTTTCTAGCATTAATTTTAAATTTCTCACCTCTTTTGACTTTATAGCTATTAAAGAATTTAATAAAAATTTTATTAATTTTATAAAATTATTAAAGTTAATTGATTTTGCTTAATACTTTTTATTGAAAAAAATTAAATAAAACTTTCGTAAATTTAATATTTGTAGCGTAAAAAGGAAAAAAAATACGTTATATTAAATATAACCTAAAATTATATTTGTTTGTTTTCTTTTATTTTCTTATTAATTATTTTGCAAGAATTTCTTAATAAAAAAGAAAATCAATTCTACTTTCTAGATGTTTGCAAATATCAACTAAAACACTTAGATTGCATATAAAAGAAAAATAACAAGGAAAGAATCATTTAAGATAATTTTTATAAATCCATCAATTTTAATTGTTATATTTTCAAGATATAAAACATTTTTGATTGTTTGCTTATTTTATTTTAATGAATTCATTTAGCAATTTTAAATAAGCATTACAATTTAATATTTTTTAAAAACTTTCCTAAAATCAGTCTGTGAACCTCTTTCTAGCAAGAGTTATAAAAGAGAAGAAAATAAAAAAATTAAATGTAAACATAAGCCTTTAAGAGAAGAGCAATACCAAATTATTTTTTAAAAGTTAGATTTTTAAAATAGTAGTTCAGAATTTTAAATAAAATATTCGATCATAGTGTAAAAATTAGGTAGTTATTATGCATTAAAAGAAAAAGAAAAAACTTTTAATGCTAGTTATAGTTTTAATAAAATTTTATTAAGATAGTATTAACAGATGAGAAACACTAAAGGATGAAATAAGATGATAAAAACAATTCTAAAATTATTTTAATTTAATTATAAATCACATAAAAGAAATAGGCCAACCTATCAAATCAAAAGAAAAATTCAGAAACTTTTAATCAAGCACTTTATAAAGAGGAATATTTTTGATTAAATACGATATATCATTTTTTATTTTTCTTGCATTATAATTAACAAATAGATTTCAAAATTAATTAAGCAAACGATTCATTTGAAAACTATTAAATATTATATTCTTTATTTACGAAAGATACTTTTTACCAGAAAATCATTAAATAATTAGTGTATCTTCAATGATTATTTGACATCAACATAGTAAAAAATATATTGAAGAATTATTTTAGAAAATGTTTTTTTATAAATCCAAGCTTATATATTTTATTATGCTAAAGCTTTTTCTAAATGCTAGAAATAGACTAAACGATATAACTTAGTAATTTTTGAGATATCAGTTAAAGTATTGATATTTACAATGTTGTGTATTACAATTTAATTATTTGAAGATAGAATATATCCTAATAATTTCCAAATAAAATAGAATAGAAACATTAATCTAAAGTGTAAATACATTTTTTAGGGCAAAAAGCTGCAGAATTCACAGTGGTATTAAAGGTTATATTCTTAAGAATTTAAATTTAATTGATAAAATATTAGAATTCTTCCTATATCATATTTTTATTAATTTATCTTACTATCACGTTTTTTAAGGGAATATATTTAACATAATGCTAATAAGAACAATAATAAAAAATATTAATATGAACATTGCTTTTACTTATTTATAAAAAAGATAAAGCTTTTAATTAATAAAAATCTATAATAATTAATATTAAATTTAATTTTTATTTAAAAGAATCTTCAGATATAACTAAGAGAGAAATAAGTTAAAAAAATAATTTTTAGATTTAGATATTAATAATAGTAACAATTATCTAAATTTTATAGAAATTTACTTATTTAATCAAATAAATAAAAAGTATATTATATTAAGAATAAAATAGCGTGCTTAGCTGTAAGTATTTATTTTAAATTTGATTTATAGCTATTTTAAGATAAATATTATACATTCTTAGGTTTCTAAGGTTATGCTATTTTTAGATAAGCTATTTTAGAGATTTAGTTTTTATTTCACTTTTATTTAAGTAATATTTTAATATTTTCATTTAAGTTGTTGTTTAATGAAATTCTATTATTATAAATCATTATATTCAATAATTTTATTATAGTTTCATTAAATTTATTAGCATTCCTTTAACATTTAAATATAATAACTGAATACATATGCTAAATTTAAGAAAAAATTAAGTTTATTACTTTATTTATATCATTTATAAAATTGGTGGTTGAAATAAGTGTAAAACTTGCAACTAGTATATTAAATCACAATATAGGTTTTTATTTTTTATTTAATCTAATTATTTTAAAGATATCTGAATTTATACTTAATATGCTTAAACATATTTATTAGCACTACTTAAACAAAATAAATTTTATAATTATATTTACTGAAATATGAAGTATGAAAATAAAGCTAATGCTTTTGAAGGCATGCCTTCTTTGCTTGGTTAGGTTCCATCACTCCGCTTTAAACTCAACTGATAGTAGAAAAAAGAATTGCCTCCTCTTATGTGCTCCTCATAAGCTAGAACTTAAAAATCTAGCTCAACCTAATATTTTCCTTTATAATAACTTCCTGATATCAAACCTTAACCTGAAAATACAACAAGAACTATACAATGCACTCATAAGTAATGGAAATAAAATAATTAGGAATAATGTAACATTTGTTATTACGAAAGAACGAGAACTATAAAGATAGCTAAGTGTGGTCATAGTGATAAACTAGCATATACAAAAAGTTTGTGTTATAGTTGCTACGTTTTTACAAAATAGCCATGTAAGAAAAGTAAGCTAAACTAGCAGTGATAGCAAATAATTTTAATTTTAATTTAAAACGATAAAGAAAATTTGCCTGTTTTTTTGGATCTATTCAATGTTTATAATAAAAAATTTTATATTTTTACATTTTTGCAAAATATAAAAAACGAGAATCTGACCTTTTATAAGGAACTTAAGTCACTTTATATTATCTTTAGAGGATATTATTTCAACTTAACTTAAAGCCTCTATTAATTTTTTCAATTATAAGTATTGTATTGCATAATCTATTTCACTTACTTCATTAGTTAATTGACAAAAATTTATTAAAAGGTTTTAAATCGAAAAATACCTATAAAACTATGAAATGATACTTAATCTCTATATTAAATAGCATCAAATAATTTACTAAAAGGTTAATGAATATTCATTTTAAAATTTTGCTTAGTTAATTATTTAATTTAAAAGATTACTAAAGGTCACTATTAACGAATTCAGATTACTAGAAAATAATAAAAACCATAAATAAATCCTTCAGGAAATTTATATGAGTATTAAACGATAATAAGTTATATAATAACTAAATTTGAGTACTTTGAGTATATAAATAAAATATTTATCATTAACTTAGATTCATATCAATTAATTAAGAATAATAATTTACTATTATTTTAGAGAAATTTTTTCTTCAAGAATAAATTGATAAAAAGATGAAAACTTATAAAATAGGATGCCTTTTAGCAAGTTATTAATCTCGAAATGTGAAGCCATTAATAAACATTATGTTTAAAAAATTTTAAAAGTAAAATTATTATTAAAAATTAATCTCAAATGATAATAATCTACTAAATAATAAACCTTAATTTTTTTAACTGTTCTTTCAAAATTAAAGTTTAAAATAAAAAATTTATAAAAGTATATCTAAAATAAAAAAAATAATTAAAATGTCAATTTAACTTATTTAATAAATTTAAATTATATTCTTTTTAATTTAATTTTATATTTTTCATTATAAATTGCTTTGTTTTTATTATTTTTATAGATTAATTTATTTCTTTATTTAATATAAATAAGTTAAATTTAAAATTTAATAATAAATTTAAAATTAAGTAAAACTAAAATTTGAATTTCATTTTTATTCAAATTTATTTATTAAAAATATGAAGATTAACAAAGAATCTGAATCACTATATTTTTTATTGTCATTTATTTATTTTACACTATAAACATCTTAAATATAATAATTCTAGTTCAAATTACTCTTGTAAATTTTTATAATTATCAGGACTTTTGCCTACACAATTTAAATATAAATTAATTTTTTATATTAAAAACTGAAATAATTAATATCGTGAATAATAATAAATAAATATTTGATATATCAATAAAATTTTATATCTGTGAGATAGAATTCATAATTGTATTATAAAAAGCATAATCACAATAAAAATAATTAAAAACTTTTTAATATTACTAAAGCTTTATAAATTAAAACTATACTAGATCAAATAAAGACTAAGTTATTTACAAAATCTGATACAACTCACCTAAATTTTGCCAAATTAATAAAGAAACTAATATAAAATATTTTAAATTTGTAAAAATAAAACAGAATAAAAATTAAGAATGCTTTTCATTTTTTAAGAATGATAAAATTATCACTATTTTATTGATGAAAAAAGTTCAAAAGCTTATTTTTATTTATATAAGCAAAATTAAAACTTGAAAAAATTTTTAAAAATTTATTACTTTAAAAATAAATAATTATCTTTCTTTTTATTTTTTTTATTTTTTGCATTTTTAGAAAAAATAAATTTTCTTAATTTGCATAAATTAGAATAAAAAAATAAATTTTAAAGTAATATAATAATTATAAATCAAAAAAATTTAATTTTTAATCAAAAAAATTAGATAAATAATATAATAGTAAACTTTTAATATTATTAATCATTAAAAATTTATTTAAAGTAAAATTTTGCTTATCTTTTAATCAAAATAGATAAACTTTTATTGCAAATTATCTTTTAGCTTTGTAACTTTAAAATAATTTAAATTTTTATTCTTAAAATTTAAAAATAAAACTTAAAAAAGTTATTAGCCTATAAATATACAATATTTATTTTATTATCTTCTATTTAATAAATGATTATTTCATTGCTAATTTTAATATTTATATTTATTTCATTTTTTATTCATTTACCTATCAAATACTTAAGTCCACTAACCCAGTCAAATTTAATTACCTTATGAAAAAAATTTACATTCTAACTACATGTTTCTTTTTTTATAAGTTTATATTCTTCTTAAATAAAATTATAGTAAATTATTGAGATTTTTAAATATTTACTTTAAATAAATAAATATTTATATTTTATAGCTTTGAAAATAAATTCAGAAAATTCTTTCTTCTTCAGTTAAGTTGCTAATTTTTTTTGACTATTTTATTAAAACTTTAAATTTTTCTGAAAAGAAACAATTAATTTTTTATTTTATTTTAAGTGACATAATTAAATTTTCTTTTATTTTACTTTTTTATTTATAAATGTAATTATTATAAAATTTGTAGCAAAATAAATATTATACATTTTATTTCTTGAGTTATATCAATATCGCTGAAATAATAATCAAATTCTTTCTTAGTTATGAGATTCATAAAGGAAATATTATAATTTTAAAAGTTTAAAAATAGAATTATTAATTATCAACTTATCTTTTATATTGGAAGCAACTATAAGATTTATTTCCAAGAGCAAATATAAATAAATAATTTAAAAATATTTTAGGTAAAAATAAATGTTGTCAATGTTTATAGGCTCTTTTCAAATGAAATAGTTACATCATTTTTAGCAAATAAAGGAACTAAATAAATTTTAAATCTAAATAAAATGAAATATACGATTTAAAGCACTTAATTAAATCTCTTTATAATGATAATTAAAATTGTTTTTAAGTAACTAGATATTATTAATTATTATTAAATAATTAAAGTAAACGAAACGTTTGAAAAAGTCAAACACAGGAAAATTAATTTATTAAGCATTTGATATGAATATTTATATTGATGCATTCATTTAATGATAATTTATATTATAAATTTTTTATAAAATTTTAAAACATTCATTTAGCTTTTACTAAAAGTAGGGAAATTTAATTTAATATAATTTTTTAAATGAAAGTACATAATTGAAATAAGTTTAATAATAAATAAATAATTATTTTAATTTAGAATTTTTTTAATTTATTATATTATCACTCCTTTCAGCTATATTTATCATCTAGAAAATTTTTTATAGGTAGCTAACTATTATTTTTATATATTCAAAATCCTTGCAAGCTTGGAACAAAAACTGCAGAAGCATATGCAAATTTTGGTAATATTTAAGGTAATGTTATCACCTGAAAGCTCAAAGAGCCAAACATCTGAATATTAGTTAGTGAATTTCTGTACTCGCTTAAAAGCTTTCCATATATATAGAATTTATCCCAGATGATTTCATATCCAGGGCTAAATCCCAGAATTTTAATAGGCTAGATTCTTTTATTTTTTACTGGTCTGTTATGAATATTTCGTATTAGTTAGTTTCTTTATACTCTTTTTTTGTCTATGTTATTCCTATATTATAAAATAGCTTCTTTTTATTAAATCTAATTCTATGTAAATATCTCGGAATTTCCATTAAGTAACTTTAAACACTTACTTTGGAACAGATTTTAATTTTTTAAATCTAATATCTGAACTACCTGATATTATAGACCTTCTTCAGAACACTACTCGATTAGAGTAAAGTTGCCTTATTAATCAATTTTAGCATTTTATTATTTTTCTTTTCTGTTAAATTTCATGATTTAAGAGTACTTGATTCTTTTAAAATTGCTTTTATGGAATTAACTTCAGCTTAATTATCAGCAAAGGAAATTTTTATTTTTAGCCCCTTCTTTCCTGTTCTAAATCTATTATCAAAGCAGGACTTCAATATAATCAATAAACTAGATAGCATTATTCTCTAAAAAATATTTAACTTTACTTTTATTATATAATCCTTACTATGAAGTAAGCTCCAAATTATTTTCTTACAGATTCTATGAATTTTACTGATTTATAGAATTATTTAGATTTATCATTTCTATAAATTATTCTACTTTTTTCTTTCTAGATTTGAAAGTTCTTTATGCTAACTTTAGGCTTGTTCTTATTTTTTCTTGGCTCTATCATATTTATTAAACCTAGTTTAATATTGAGCTAGCTTTTTTATTTTGTTTAATTGTCTTATATTTCTCCAAATAATTGTCTTATTATTAATAAAGTTTCAGCTAGTAGACTGTAGATCACTGCATAAGTCATGAGCTAATTTTTTAATTTTTCGTATTAAGCTAGACAGAAAGGGAAATTAATTTTTAAGTGGTTTTTATTAAAAGAGGTTTAGCAATATGGATGTCTAATTTATTTTATTTCGCATTTTATGCATATAAGGTGATTGCAAGTAAGTATCCAGGGTAATTATAGCGATCAGTTGCAATTATATCCGCAATTAAGATAAATTAATTAAAGTTATATGCAAAAATTAAATTAATATATTTAAAGTTACTATTTACTATTTCCTTTAATTTTATCTAATTTCTTATAAATTCATAAGATTTACATGTCTTTTAACTAAACTTTTAAAGCTTTTATTCTTACATCCTATTAACTTTAAATCATTTATGCTTTTAAGTCTTAAATTTAGTTTCTAAATATAATAATCTTTAAAATTTATAAATTCTTAACTGACTCTTTAGATTTGCAAATGTCTTTATAATTCCATTAGAAGTTCTTTTAAATATTAATCTTAATCAAAATCTCAAGTTTTCTCTCTTACCTTCTTCATTATTTTAAGAGTATTTTGAAATGTCAGTTGCCAATCTCTTCTATATTTGTTGTCTATTACATGAAATAGACTAACTACTATGGTTCATATTTTAATTTCTTAACTAAGTTTCTTTCATACATTTTGAATATTTTATTTTAACTATTTATATGGATTAAGTTCTTAGGCTTACATCTTTTTAATATAACTTTAAAGGCTTACTTTATAATTAGCTAAATTTAATAATTAACAAATTAATAAAAGAAAGATTTAGCTCTATTAAATCTTTATATTCTTTATAAATGCTAAAATTTATCTAAGAATCTGATACTTTCCTTAAGTATGATCTTAGCTTCATTACTTCAAGCTAAAAAATTAAAGGTATAAATCTAATTTTAATCTTTGATGAAAAAATAGAATTGGTTGATATTGCTTGATTAATGGAATTGAAAAGAGGATTATTTGGTATTAAAGCTAAAGAAATAAAAATAAAATATTTAAATAAATTTGATGAGATAAAGAAGAAACTAAGACCAATATATGAAGCTAGAGATTTTATATAATTTAAAGCTCTAAAATCCTTAATAATTGAATATAAAAATATATAATCTAGTAATTTAAGAATTTATTAATCATAATCTTTAGTAACGAAAATCTGATTATTAAATGAGTGTAGTTAATATATTAGAACAAATTTTAAGGATTATCTAAATTTTAAATAAAATTACTATAAGATTAAAGTGAATTACAACTATGCTATTATATTGAGAAAAAATAACTCTTATACGATAATTCTTTATATATAGAATAATTAAAAAAAGCTTTAGTATGTATTTAAAAAATATGCTTAAAATCTATGACATAATATAATAAAATAATTTTCGCATTTTAGCAATAATTTTAAAATAATGAAGATAAAAATAAAATTTAAAAGTATTAAAAAAATAATTATATATTATTAAATTTGTTTATCTTAAAAATATATATCCATTTTAAGAAAATTTTACATAATTCAAGCATATTTAATTAAAAATACTTAAATAAAGTTCAATTAATTTAAAAATGTATAAGTGTCATTCTAAATTGTGATTTTTATTCTACACATTAATTTATAAATTAAATAAAAAATATTTTATAGTTATCAATTTTTCTATATATATCAAATAAATATTTAGGATCTCATAAAATTAACTTTAAAAATATCTATAATTCATGAATTATAGATATTTTTAATTTAGCTTAAATTTTTCAATAGATAATAAAAATTATAGGCTCATTTTAGACAGTTGTTATTTTATCAGATCAAATTTTAATTAATTTGATATATTTTTAGCTAATAGATTAAAGAAATGATTTACTTAAATTAATATTATAATATAAATTATACAAAATTATTTCAAACACTAAATTTACATTTTCCCTTTTTTATATATTATTGTTGTTATTTATAATTATTTTTAGTCTAAGCAAACTCTTTTAAAAGTATAGTAATTGATTTCTTGATAAGCTATGTAAATATTTAATTATTCTAAAGTTAGAAAATTGAAAGAACTAAATAATTATTATAAAAATCCCTAAAGCATTACTAAAGTTAGCTTCTATGTGTGCTTTACTTTCAATTTTTAAACTGTTTTAGTAATAAAATATTAATTATCATTTTCACTTATAATCTAATTATTCTAATAATTTAAATAGTTCTAAAAGATAAAAGTTAATTTAAAGCTAAATCTTAATTAACTTAGTATTTCTTTCTTTTAAAACAATTCTTTTAATTATGTTTATACTTTTAGTTTAATAAATTAAGCTTAAATCCTTGAACCTCAGAGATGAGTTGTTTGATATTTATGATATATTTAATTTTTCCATACAAATTAAATTAAATTCTATTAAGGATATTAAGAATCTTATTGAAAAATCATACTTTTACTCACTTCTTATACTATCTTTATTTGAATGTGTTATTTGATTGATGAATAACAACTGAAACACATGTCTCTTGCAAAATTCTTTAATCAGTATGACCACATTTAATTACTTTTTCCATTTTGCCTTTTTAATAAAAGCAGATGGATCACATTCCTTTTGCATAGTGCTTTTTATCTGTACTAACACATTTTACTATTTTTTTAATCCTAAACTAAAACGAGATTTTTCCGCATTAATTTAAGAAAAATATTTGTCTAAGTTAAATTCTTCGAGTTCTTGAGGATTGAATATTGAATTGAGAGCAGGGAATTATCTACTTTAAGGCTAAGAGTTAGAAAAAAATGGGAAGGAATTATCCAAGTATATTAGACATACTCTGTGAAAAATAATTTGGTTATCTTTGTTCATTAAATAGTTATAATAAATAATTATGATTTGCTTAGATGAACATTAACTTGATTTAACTAGCAACCAAATAAATAAATAGATAAATAATGAAAATTATAGATAAATAGATGAACATAGTTATATTTAATTATAAAGGAATTCAAACTAAAATATTAATAAGCTACTATTCATATCTTTTTAATTTGTTAGTTATGTATATTTATTAAAATTCATCTAAATTATTTCTAAAATTTATTTATCTTAAATTAATTTTAATTTACCTAAACTTTACCAAGATAAACCTCTTTAGGTAATTTTCCTTAAAAAATTAAGAATTTTCATTAATTTTATTAAAATTCTAAGGTTATTAGTTTTTCTATTTTAATTAATAGAAAAGACTTTCAAAGTTATTATATATTAATCTTAGGGCTAAATAATTAAAGTTAAGCTATTTTTACTATAGTTTAAATTAAATTTTTTAAGTAAACATTATAAATGATTTGCTTACTTAAATTTTAGGTAAAAAATAATTATGGACTAATGTTAAATAATTATAATAAAATTCATTCTAAATCTTTTAAAATGCTTATCTTTTTCAATAACCATTAATATTATTATTTTCTATCTTTTAGAAGGCTTCATTTATTTCTAGCCGCGCTTTATGTATTCTTAAATTATTAATATTAAAATTTCTATCTTTTAAAAGATTACTTTAGCTGAACTCTTTAGATTTTAGAATCTATTTTATATAAAAAGGTATATTATCACTTAAATATATCACTAAAATCTCGCTTAGTTGCAAAATATTTTAAATTTCCTATTAATAGAAATATTTCTTTATACATACTTCATTTGCTTACTTTCACAAGTTTCTATTTAAGTGATAAATAATTTCTATTAGCAAGTTTAGACATTTTTAAATTAATTTTTTATAATATAATTCCATTTAAAATAGTTATTTAACTGTCTAATAGCTTAATTATGCTTAATCAAACTTAATCTAGAACTATAATTAATTTTTCTTTATAATTTCTTTAATGGAACTGAGTGCTTTTACATTTATTTTTTATCAATTTATTTATACATAAAAATATTAAGGAAAGTATTATTTTAATTATTTAATAAGCTAGTCTTTTATTATTTTCTATTAAGTTAAAGTTTATCTAAAAGAATAGATCATTCACTGTTAGTAAAAAATATTAAAAGCTTGATTTAAGTATACATTAGCTTATATAGCAAGCACTTTCATTTTTGGATTTTAATTAAATTGTGATTTAAAATATCAAAGATATGCTTTAATTAATTATTTATTTGCTTAAATAAAAAATCTCAATACAATTATTATTTATTAGTAGATTTACCATCTTCTAAATTTTTCAATCTTAGTTAACTTTGAACTTCATCTAGTTATGTCTATCAATTTTAGCTTAAAAGAAATTTATTTTCACATTATTTTTAATTTTGTACCTTTAGTATTAAACTATTGCTAAAGTAAAATATGTTTATAGTGAAAGATTTCTAATGTTAAAATTAATAACTTTATCACTTTTAAAAAGATTAAAATCTAAATCTTAATAAATTATCTAAGTGTAAGTTTAAGTTTAAATGGTATATCTTTAGAAATTATATATCTGCTAAAAGGAATAAGTGTTTTATAGATATGTACTAAAGCAATAAAATTTGACTCTTTGCTAAATTAATTAGTTTATGTATTTAGGTTTATTTAATTATTTTATGTTTTCTTTTCCTTTTTTAAATAGTTTTCTCTTAAATTATTTTACGCTTTACTTAGCGTTTTCCCTAGTTTATTATAAAATTATTGGATTTACTAATAGATTTTATCCATAAGATGTACTTATAACTTTGTTTACTATAGAAGTTCAATTTTTCTTATAAACTTGTTGGTCTAAGATTTTTACGCTAGATGTTTGGCTGTAAAGTAAATAAATAAAGAAATAAATTTGCTAAGTAAAAGCATCGTATTATAAATATATGGCTTAAGAGAATAGATTAGAAGTGATTTTAAAAGTTATTAATTAAGATATAGATTATTATCATTTAGATATATAGAAACTAATTACAACTAAATAGAAAACATACTTTATTAAAATTTCAGTCTGTAATATAAATTTGTTAGGCTTCTTTTGCTTGCTATTTAGTATGAATTAATATACTTTTTAGAATATAACTTCAAAAGAATTTGATTTAGTAATATATAAAATTAGAATAGAATTAATAGATAAGTAGATTTTCTTGCAATTGATGAGTAAATTATATAAATAATCAAAATTTAATTAATAGATAAATATCTTAAGGAATCTCTATTAGTATAAAGAAAATCTTATAAAAGATATTCGTTTCATAGCTTAAAAGGACAAAAATGTAATAAATTCCGAGATAGTATTAAGATTAGAAGACACTTATACGTTATTTTCACTTATAGCGATAAAATGTATAAAAAACTTTAATTATTAATCTTTTTTAAAATTTTAGATAAAGAAAATATAGCTTTTATATCATTACTTTGAAGTTATAAAATCTAAGCTTAAAATTTTACAAG